>JZKD02S2099867.1:338420-350285 GCA_000966675.3 Picea glauca
TTGGACTAGCCCTCCTAAATAGAAAGAGCCCCCCATCGAGGTGACAGTGGGTGGGGAAGCTCCTGTTACGCCGGTTTCTACCCTTGACTCAAACTCTTTTAACCTTTCCTACAAATCGTGCGATAACAGGGGGCCAGCCAGAGGTCTCATGGTCGCAAGAGTCTAGCACTGTGGTGAGTGTCGCGACTGGCGGTCTGTTGAGGCAATTAGTGACACGGCTGGTGCTTCCTGTTTTATACTTGATGTTGAGGTGGAATTGCTGCAAGTATGTAGACCACTTCTAATGGCAGTCAATCTGCAATTTGCCTTGTGTTTGCATGAACTGCAGTGGCTTATGATTAGTGTGGATGATTGTCTCCTTCTCAAGAATGTAATGTCTTCATTGGCGACAGGCTTACACAATGGAGTACATTTCTTTGTCGTAAGTAGGGTACTTACGGACAGCATCTGATAGTGTCTCACTATGATAGGCCACGGGGTGGCCGTGCTAAGTGAGAACGACGCCCACAACATAGTCTGAAGCATCTGTCTTGATATCAAAGGGTTGTTGCAGGTCCAATAGTGAAAGTACCGGGGCTGAGCACAAGCGCTGCTTCAAATCATTGAACGCTTGTTGTTGGGACCGACCCCACACAAATTTCGCCTTACCACCACCCCTGGTTACTTAGCTGAGGGCCCATGCAATATGGGAGAATCCCAAGACGAACCTGCGGTAGAAATTGGCAAGGCCCAAAAAGCTCCGAAGCTCAGTGAGTGTGGTTGGGGCTGGCCGGCCACGGATGACTTGGATCTTGGCTGGATCCACATGTACACCATGTTGATCAACGATGTAGCCTAGGTAATGGACCCTGTCCATGCCGAAGGAGCATTTTTCCAAGTTGGCGTATAGCTTGTGGTGTGGAGAACCTGTTCAATATGCTGCAAGTGTTCTGCCCAAGTCTTGTTGTAAATGAGAATGTCATCCAAATACACCACTACAAAAGTATTGGTGAATGGTCACAGGATATCGTCCATCATCCTCATGAAAGTGGCTGGAGCATTTGTCAAGCCAAAGGGCATGACCAACCATTCAAAAAGACCTTCCTTTGACTTGAAGGCAGTCTTCCATATATATGTTTGTTCTATTGGGACCTGGTGGTAGCCAGACTTCATATCAATCTTACTAAAGTATTTGTCCCCCGTGAGCTAATCAAAGAGGTCGTCGCTCGGGGAATCGGGTATTGGTTTCTGACTGTGATTTTATTCAGGGCCTGGTAATCAATGCAGAGTCGCCAAGTTCTATCTTTCTTCTGTACCAGCACAATTGGGCTCCCGCAAGGTGATGAGTTGCGATGAATGTGCCCCTTGTGGAGCAGTTCTTGGATCTGCCGCTTGATCTCCTCATTCTTTAACAGAGAGCGGCGGTAGACTGGCCCATTGGGCAGCGGTGCGTCGAGGGTCAGATCAATGGGGTGCTTGACCTGACAGTGCAGAGGTACCCCGGTAGGTGAGGAGAAGATATCTAAGTATGATTCCACGACCTTATCCACTTGCTTTTGCTGTGTGGAGAGGTCGGCCGCAAAGACCCTAGATGTGGCTGCGATCTTTCGCTCATTCTGAGAGCGAATCACGAAGAAGACAAACTTCCCCGTCCAAGAGATGACCTTCCTGCATTGATTGGCAAAGATCAAGGAAATAACACTAGGTGGGACTGCCTCCAGTATCCTATACAATTTCTTGTTCAAAGTAATAATAACACTGTGAAGCCTAGACTCATATTCAGCATAGCGTTTCCATAAATATGGTTGGCCCAAAAGAACATTACAAACTTCGAGAGGGACACCATCACACAATACCTCGTCTTTGAAGGGCTTGATGTTGTATGACAGGCGGCATTGTTGGCTGACGCAGAAGTCGCTTCCTTGGCAAAGCCATCCGATGGTGTAGGGTTGCGGGTGCAGCGTTGTCGGCAGGGCGAGTCTCTTGACAACCTTTGCTGAGATGAGGTTCTTTTGGCTACCACTATCAACGATGAAGTGCAGCAGGGTACCCTTCACCCACATCTGTGAATGAAAAAGGTGCTCGCCTTCCTCTAGCTCGTCTAGTTCACCAGGCTGGAGCTTGGTGGTAGCAACAGTAGCACTGGGTTCTGCATCAATAATCCATCTCCCACTTTTTGGTTCTGACTCAGAGTCGAAAACCGCATCTGATTCAGAGGCTTTCACCTCAACCACCAACGACTGCTTTGAGCGACAATCAGCAGTGTTATGCCAAGGGCTCTTATGGAAGTTGCACCACTTCCCGATATCTTTCTTTGTCTTTCGGTGTCTTTTACTTACAGCCTCGACTGGTTGTCCTGAGGCGGTCCGTCCTTGCTTTGTCCTTTGTTCTACAGGTTGGGGCCACCCTTTCCTGGCTTTTGCTGTGAGGGGTTCCCAGGCCCAAATTGCTACGTCTTTTGTTTGAGCTTTTGCTCTATTTTGACGGCATATCGATAGGTTGCGCCCAAGGATGAGATGTCCAGAAACCCCATTTCGGCCTGGATGTATCTATGCAGACCGTCGCGATACTTGAGCACCAGATGTCGCTCAGAATCTTTGATACCCAACTTGGTGCGCAAGGTATGGAAAATATTTGTGAACTCGGGCACTGCTTGGTCTCTTTCCTGCCGCAGTGTGGTCCATTTTGTATACAAGTCGTCATAACTTCAAATAGGATAGTATTGTTCTTAATAGCATCCCTGAAGGACTCCCATGTGACCGCGACTGTAAATAATGAGGGTTCCTCTGTTTTCTTCTGCTCACAGGAAGTTTCCCACCAATCTTTGACATGGGAAACGGCTTTGAGGAGCACAAAAGTAATATTTTCTCTATTCGAGAAGTTACAAACAGAGAAATACCCTTCTAGCAGATTCAACCATTTGTCTACAGCATCTGCGTCTATCTGACCTTCAAATATAGGAATATCAAAGTTGATTTCTACCTTGAAGGGGGTGGTGCCTTCATTTAAGGAAGATGCGTCGCATGTTGGTAGCTGCCGAAGGATTTGCGCAAAACTATCCATCATCCCGTTCCTCTGTTGCATGAAGGCTTCCTCGAGCAACATTTTGAAGGGATCTCCTATCCCATCGTCTTTCTTTTCTCCCGCCATGAGAGGTCGCTTGGGCGTGCGAGAGTTTTTGTCCTCAAGAGAAACAAGCTCGAGACCCAATTCTTTGTATCCTGGCCTCGTTGGGGACATGCGTTAAGAAAGACAAGGCGCAGACCGCTCTGATACTACTGATCCAGATTTTATGAGCAAAACGAAATTAATACAGATTATTATCAAAAGATGCTTAACACAGAATAACAAATATACAGTAAATTGGTTTCTATTTAATAAGGAAATAAGCCGAAACTATAAAATGCAACGGAAAACAAGCTTGCTCGAATGGTGGCGGCTTATCTCTAAGAAGAGATGTGACGGTTGCGCTCATCCACCAGAAGATGATTACAATGAAGCTCTCAAGGCCTTTTTACAATAAACAAGAATGTCAAAAACCCTAGACATCAAAAAACCTAACCCTAAAAGATGAAGCGCCAAAAGTCATGTGGGCCCCGTTTGGATAAGTTAGTACATCAACTTCTTGGGATCGTAACTTTTGCATAAGATTTTCGTTTTAGGCGCACGATAGCTCGTTGGAAAGGTCTATCTGAGGACTACACATGTTGCATGTGACGGGCCCTACAAATGTTGACTATGGCGAGCCCTAAAAACGTTGTTTAGGGCCTCAAAACAGCCCCGAAAGTCAGGGACCCGAAAACTAGGAAAAAACTGTCAAACTGGAAAACTGTCAAAATGAACTAGTTGGAATAGGTGAGAGGCCATCGACATCCATCTGGATCACACGATAAAAAAATGCAACCAGGTTGAACATAGTTTTGAGTCAAAGGGGGCATGCACCAAAATCTGCAAGAATGATGGGTTGAGGAATTGTTTGCTTGCATCTGATAATGCGTCAAAGGAGAAGAGTTTGATCCCTCTCAACCATGGCCAAGTAGGACTCTAGTAGACAAGGCCCCAAAACCACTAAGCCATAAAGAACTGTGGGTTGGATAATGGAGTCCATGAGAGACATCTTGGACAATATGTCCTGGAAATGGTGCCAAAAACAATCTCTCTAGCATACTAGAAAATTGTAGCCCTTGTTGACTCGAGGTGGAAGAGCCTGCCTCAAACTGAAAAGCGAACCTAAAAATTATACCCCCAAGTATGTATGTAGAGGAGGTGGTGATCTTGATCTCTTCCCCTTTGAAGGAAAAGTGATATTGGGGCTCATAACTCCCACATATGATAAATCTGGATTGATTAAGCACCAAGAGTGATCAAAAAGAAATTGAGACTTGCAAATTTCTATGTGTCTAAAAGATCTACATAGAGAAAGACAAAAACTTAAAATAATAGATTAAGCCCCAAATCTGTGTTATATATATATATATATATATATATATATATATATATATATATATATATTGTTTTTTTTAATTTTCTTTTTCAAATTAATTATCTTTTTTATTTATAAGAATGGATGCTCCACATCTCATCCACAAAATTCACCTAGCTTCTCTGGGTGCAGTTAAAAAAAAAATTTACAACACTAAACCCCAATTACAACTTAAAACCCCAGGAGGCTGCAAACACAATTACGAAAAGAATTTAAATGCACAATTAGACGTATCTGCAGAAAATAAAAGAAGGAATTCCATACCCTGAGCAATAATAGTATGTCTCTAGTACTTATTCAGCAAGTTGGCTTCAACTCAAACGCTTCGCCCAGGATCTCCTGAGACGGAGAGCTCTCCAGCCCTGTGACGACTGCGGCCGGCGGCCCTCGTTTGCACCTCTCGAGCATGTTATCGACGACCTGCGGATCCCCGGAGAAGACGGCCTCCACTGTGCCGTCTCGCCTGTTACGGACCCACCCCTTTAACCCCAATTCTTTAGCGTTCTCCGCCGTCCATTTCCGGTAAAAAACGCCCTGCACTACGCCCTTCACGCGTACATTCACCTGCATGCATAATTTGAATTCGAATGCGAATGAATGCAGTGTATCTGTTAAGTCGAAAATCCACAAGATTAAACAGAGAATTTCGCTATTTTGCTTACTGTTTTGGCCGAGGCAGACTCCGAACTAGTGCTCATCCTGGCCGTTGAGAAAATGTTCCTTCTGAGACCGGCCTGCGATGGAATTTTGCATATAAAGGCTGGGGCGATGGATCCTGACATTTATACTTAGCTCTTAGGAATTGGTCCCTCCGCAGGTAAGTACTAGATGATTCATTTATTTTCCGTTCTTTTAAATATTTATAACTACAATTTAGTAGCAAATTTTAAAAAAATATGGCGAATTAATACACAATGCCATTTTGTTTGATCTCATTGTGGCAAGCGCAACCAATGCAAGTGTTTGAACTTATCGTGGCAAAGCCTTTTCTCAACTAGATGAACATTATTGAGGATAACTAGCACAGTATCGCTAACTTATCGCTGAAACGCACATAGAGTTGAAGAAATCCAAAAGTTAATCTTAAATGTGGTAATTTCAAAGGTTAATCAGTTAAACGTGGTAATCATATGGTGGTACAATAATTTTTTAATATGATTAGGTAAATGTGGTACAGTAATTTCTTAATATGATTAGGTAAATGTTAAAAAGTAAATAGGTTAACTGATGCATTCAAAAATACAAGAAAGTTATGAAGAGTAAATTACATTCATTGATTTGGGAGGACCATCTTCAATTGTTAGCCATCAGAGTAGAATTTTATATTAAACGCTAATTAATTGTGCCCATCTCCAATAGGTATACGCCTTTCGGCGTAACTAGCATACCCTATGGGATTATGAATAGGGAAAAGAAAACATCGAAGTGAATTGGGGTGGTTAAATTGTTTAAAGACTATGGGATTATGTTTTTAAATAAAAAATTAATACTGGTTTATCTTCATCCTACATTTTGCTAAAAGCTTCATGCCCATCTACAATAATAATAAATATGGGACCGCAACTTTTTCAAAGAAAAATAGAAGAGGAAGAAAAGACATTGACAAACAAAGAAGGTGGAAGAAACCACTAGAACTACAACCAATAGACATGAAAAAAATCTAATAATATATAGATAGTAAAATTTAATATGATTAGTGAAAAGTACTAATATGAAAAACTACAACAAATATATGGAATTATTGCACTAAATGCACATAAATTGTTAATCTCTCTCTCTATATATATATACAAAATAATAAATAAATAAATAATTTTAAAAAGTAATTTAAAAAGGAATAAAAACTTATGTGTTTGGCATGACGATGGAACTAAAATCAAATGTAGACATTTTCAAAATTTTATTAATAATAACAAACTTTTTTTTGTCTATTTAGTAATTGTTGTGATTATTTTCATACTTCATTTCACATAAAGTTTAAAAAAATGCACATAAATAACATTTTGTGCATAACAATTTTAGGGATTGATATAAATTTGGATAATAAAGAAAACAAAATTATTATTTTCACATTCAAATATCACAATTTAATATTTTAAATATGGTGATGAGATTTTATTTTATTAAAAAATATTATAATTTAATACTTTACTTATGGTGATTAGATTTTGTTTTATTAAAAAATTTATAGCTTAAAAAAATTTGCATGAAAATGTGTCATATTTATCAATTTTCAATTACAATTGTAATTAGTTATGTCATGTTGATTGGATTTTATTTTATTTTATTAAAAAAACTTTAGTTAAGGAAAATGTTTAAAACAAATCACAATTTCTTACTTTACTTATGGTGATTGGTTTTATTTTATTAAAAAAACTTTAGTTAAGAAAAATATTTAGGCCAAATCACAATTTTTTACTTTACTTACTTTACTTATGGTGATTAGTTTTATTTTATTAAAAAACATAACAAGTTAATACTTTACTTATGGTGATTGGATTTTATTTTATTAAAAAATATAGGTGACAAAAATTTGGTTAAAAGTGTTGCATTTATCAATTTTGAATTACAATTGTAATTACTTATATTATGGTGATTGGATTTCTTGTTAATCCACCCTACTACAATCTCATACAATAGACTATGTGTATAGGAGTGGTGGCAAGTGTTGTTGGATGAGACTATGTGTATAAATTATAAATTATGTGTGTTGTTTGGAGTCGGTGAAGTATCATATAAATTATAATTTTACAATTTATAAAAAAGATTTATAAAATATGATATCAAAATATGTTTTATAAAAGAAAAAAAAATATTATTATTTATTTATCTGTGACATCATTTGATGGATTCATACTCTATTTCCTTCCCAATAAGTGGGTTTAGAGAAACAAGACACCATGTGAAAGATATTTCAATTGTTCCTACATGACTCGTGATGACCGGGCTCCTAGTCAATAGATTGTTGTTTTCCATATTTTTTCTAGATATATTGGATAGATTCTTTAATGTGATCTAGAGATTAGAGATTAATGTTTATGATGAAGCACCCATCAATACTAATGGTATCTTTTTGAATTATGTTTTTTATGATATGTATTGTGGGATGGGAGTACATTTTTTTATGATTTATCATGAATATGTATAATTGTAATTATTTTTTTCTTTGAGGATTAGGGGAGTTCAAAGAGGGTCTCTTGAGAGACTATACATGTTAGGTTTTATACTTTATATGGGGTTCTTTTACGTACATATGCAATGTTGAAAAGCATATAAAGAATTTGGTTTTGTTTTATATAAATGAAATTACAATTTTTTTCCTCAAAAAAAACATATGGACTCCAAAAAAATAAGTATAAACCAAACATGATGACCAATACATGGACCTTGGAAGCTAGATTGTACATGTATAGGCACCCTACCTCAATGTAAGGATAATAGAATTAGGAGCATACAATATTCAACCCTTATAAATGAGAAGCACCATGTATGCACCCTACCTCAATGGTTTTCTAGATGATATTCTACACAAACACAACATTGTATGCTCAAATAAATTGCATTATTCATATCATTATGGATAATAAAAATAGGAGAATACATTCAACCCTTATAAATGAGAATGTCATAGTTTCCTATATTATATCCTTCAAATATTTGTTCTATCTTCTCTTTCTACAATACTTACTACACATATAGGTAGTACTTATTTGGCATAATGTAGTGTATCCAAAATTTATATTATCATCCCAATGCTCTAGTAGCAATTTGCCTTCCTTGACTAACAATGTACTAAATCCATTAAAACTTCTTCCCTTTTACATGTTATAACTATCCATAGAGTTTCCAACAATTCCTAAACTAGATAAAATCCAAATTAAATGTGAAATTTATAATAACATATTTAATATATTAAAAGAATTTTTGATTGATACATAATATTTTAAAAGTTCAGTTGTTGTTGTTATTTTTTGTGAAGTCAAACCATACAATGTAATTTTCAAATTAAATTTACAAATATATTTAAAGAAGTCTTGTGTGGCTTATATTTAAAAAAGTCTTGTGTGGCTTCCGACACCAAACAATATGCAGATAAAGATACATTGTTGGCTCCATTTCTAAAACCACTTATAACATTTGGATAAGATGGTTTAATAACTGAATGTTTTGAACCAATGTTTTGTGAACACATAATTAGCCAATATAACTGACCGACTAGTGATAAATATGTTGATTATGAAGATTACAGGTTCTAATTTCCCAACATGGGATTCCAAGTTTGAAACAACAAGACCTAAACTACCCATGAAAGTGTTTCCAAACCTAAAAGTGTTTAACCAGGTAGAGGTATAAATTTGGGTAGAAGGAGATGAGTATAACAAATGAGTTGTGATACAAAAAAACAATATTCCTAAAAACATGAAGTCAAATAAAGAAAACACAGACATTTATAAAAATCTTGAGCAGTTGAACCAAAATTATGGCCATGAATCACTGAAGGAAACCAAACAAACCCTAATAGGTCATTAAATAATTACAAACCCTAACATGTCATTAAATAATTACAAATTACCTCTGCACCTTCTTTGTCCTCTATGGTTGGAGCATTCCCGCCACGGATTTTCGAAGCTTGGAGGCTTTGTTGCGAGCGGATAAGATATGCTACTGAGTTTTCTATCTTATTTGACAGGGAACGAGTGCATTGTTTGCCCTAATTGTTGCCCACCCACCATAACTCTAGCACATTGCACTGTCCACCAACTAAATCGATTGAAAGCAGAAGAAACCGCGCACTGCGTTGTCCCAACTAAACCAATTGAAAGTCGAATAAATGTGTCATGCACTGCGTTGTCCACCAACTGAACCGCCTGAAAGCCAAAGAAACTTGATGAAGAAGAAACATCGAAGCTGTCATTTTGAAGTAGGCGATGAGAAAGACACGTGGAGACAAAATATTGGTGATAGTTGATGGACATATGGCAAGTTCCTACAGGGTTTTGACAAATGACGAAGGCCTCCAGAGGAACCTCCCCTTAAAGAACACCTTCGGTGTAATTAAGTTTAAATCATAATCCAAATTAAGTAATTATGTGATTCATAGATTTTATATATTTTATAGGTTTATTATTAGAACCCATTGATTGATACATGGCTTAGTATGGTTACTATTTGGTGTTCAAAACCAAGTGATCATAAATAGTTGAAGCAATCTAATCATGTAACAAAGATATTATTTTTTTACAATAAATGTGATAAGACTCCACAAAAAAAATCAGGTACGATTAAATTTTTATCATAATCCAAATTTTGTGTATAGTTGAGCAATACCTAGGGAGTTTTTTCTAATTTTAAATGAACCCTATACGAATGAAAATTTTATCAAAGCTCTATTTGATGGGAACACATGGCTTAGTATGGTTACTATTTGATGTTCAAAACCAAGTGATCGATAAATACTTGAAGCAATATAATCTTGTAACAAAGATACTATTTTTTGACAATAAATTTGATAAGACTCCACAAAAAATCCAGGTATGATTAAAGTTTTATCATAATCCAAATTGTGTGCATAGTTGAGCAATACCTAGGGAGTTTTTTCTAATTTTAAATCAACCCCATATGAATGAAAATTCTATCAAAGTTTTATTTGATGGTGTTGATATTATGGTAGTTGCGGGAGGTATTAAACCTCCACGTGTAACCCTGACAAGAATAGAATATTCTAGGAAGCAAGAAGAAACCCTAAAGCATTGGACATAACCCTAGAAGACAAGTCGGCTAAAGAAAATAATTAATATTGAGTTTTTAGCCTCCAGAAAGAGAAGTTGGCCCAAACAACTAAGAAAGAGCAGTATAAATACTGAATGTCAGAGCTCATTTGGACACACACAACTCGCAACTGCAGAAATTTAGTAAGTGCGCAAGTATGGAGAATAACTGCAGTTGCAGCTACTGCAACTAGTATTTTTGGTTTTAGGCTTGGACTTTCTCTTGGTTATGATTTGGACTTTCTGCTTGGTACGCTAGCTCTAGAGAGTGGTACGCTACCTTGATTGGATTTTGTACCTAGGGTTTGCTTCCGAAATTATTCTCTCTGTCAAGGTTAAGGTGCTCAGGGATGGCTTTGGCCTATGGTTGGGTGACAATATTGCTATATTGTCTATGGTTAAACAAGCACACCTATTATTTCTAACAGATGGGAACTCTAACTTCCCATATCATTAGATTCAACTGTTGAAGGGAAGTTTGTTACAAAATTAAACAACATCTAAATAACTTGGTATCACTCATTATTTTCTATTGTTCAAAGACAAGTGATTATTATATAACCTATGTAAGTGATTGCTCCTTGGTATTCAAAGCAAGTTGTAATGTATGTAATCACCCTAATGGGGTATATAAGAGCCAAATGTATAGGGATTAGGCTTGTAGATGGATTGGTAAATCCACCCTCCTTTGATCATTTGGGGCTTTGGAAGGTCTCGAGTTCAAATCCAAGTTCTCACAAATGGTCTTCTCACGCTAGTTGATGGTTTTTTCAGTGAGGTGGCCAAATCCCAACACAACAAGAGGACCCTAGATTTTCCTAAAAGGTATATGCCCACAAGTGGCAACTAACAAGTCGTCAATGACTACCTAGAGGTCTTAGACCAAGGCAATTATGGAGGTCAAACCTCAAAATGGAAATAAAAAAGAGCCAAATATATATGTAAATAATGGGTCAGTGTGGTAGTAGGCATAGATGGCCATAAGTGAGAACTAGTATATATGAGAGATCAATTTAGTCATTATATTTGGATTTCTTCCCCTAATGAGATCAATGGTGTCATTATTGCACACATTAGAGTATGATTATTGTGAGTGGACATATTTGGGTTATTTAGAGTTATTCTCTTAATCTCGAAAGAGTTCTTGTGCAACTTACCATAATAACACTAATGAGATCAATAGTGTCATTATTGCACACATTAGTGTATGATTATTGTGAGTGGACATATTTGGGTTATTTAGAGTTCTTCTCTTAATCTCGAAAGAGTTCATGTGCAACTTACCATAATAACACTTTCAATAATTGTACTCCAGGTAAATATTTAGTGTATGTGGATTTATCATGTTTTATTGTTTACTATGTTCATCATGAATCTAGTGTATGTTATATGTTCTTAATATTCATAGCCAACTAATATCAATGACCATGTCTTGGTGTTTCTAAGAGCCAATTTATCAATATCAATGCTTGGTATTCTTAGTGATGTCACTAATAAACAACCCATTATGTGATTCCACGTGGGTGAAATCATGAAGGTGGGTTACACTTTTTCTTGTTTTATGACAAAAAAAACTGTATTTTCACAAGTTCTTCAACTTCCGGCATACAAAAGTATTTTTTTTATTTAGAATTT
>JZKD02S2099867.1:369478-395739 GCA_000966675.3 Picea glauca
CTAGCATTTTCATCAAACTTTTCTTTAGTCTCACATGCCTAGTTTTGGATTAGTCAACAACCCTAACTTTAAGTAATCATAACTTTGTACCTGTAATGTATAAATATATGAAACTGATACACAATGTTCTTCAATGTGTTTTATGCAATTCCTCCAGGTTTCACTACTTGGAACCTCTCAGAAAATGAGTTATAACAAAAATGACATACCTTGTTGAATTTTGGCTTATTCTAAAGAGCGACCTTGTAGAGAGTGCCCCACATGAAATATTTGTTGAATTGATTTGAAACTATTACACAACATACTAAATACTTTACCCTAACCAACACATTTAGTTTCACTAAATTTAGATTTTTTATGAAGAAGTTATGACGTTTTTACCCGAAACACCTGTTTTTGACTAGTTTCAAGACTAACCACAAATCCTATTTTCCACGGAATGTAACTCCAAAAATACAATGACCCACAAGATAATTTTTTTACCACAGATAATTGGATATGTTTTCTCAATGTCATAGCATTTTCACAATCTGAATCATTATATAAAAAAAGTTATATAAAAAATGGTGAGATGATCTGTAAATAACATACCTTAGAAAACACCATCAAAAGAATTTATCCTTCCTTGCATTTCAGCCTTCTTTTCTTCACCTTGCCTCAGAAATCTAGCTTAGATATCCTTGGTTGCCTCAAACACCTATAGATATTCAATATTCTCAAGTGCGATTAAAATGAGAGAGCCTTGCCTCTTATTTATACTCTCCAAGTAGCTTCCTTAAAAACATCTTCTAGGTCACTTGGCCCACTTTCCTTATTTTAGGGTTAACCCACTTATAATTTCTCCATTAAATTTATTATTGAAATAATTTATTTTGTATTCAATTTGAATTATAATACACTCATCACTTCACTTTATTATTTACCTAAACCACTTTGACTACTTTGACCTTTTGGGGCTTCTAGATGACATATGAGGGTCCTCCAACTTCATAAGGCCATAACTCTCAAACCGTGAAGAGTTATGTGATGTTCTACATACCACCAGAAATGGAATGGCATGTACTATCCATATAGAATATTATTATATGAAAATATATCATAACTCATACCGTTATCCATTAAGTAAACTTGGGTCCATTACCTAAACCTGGGGTCTCAAACTTCTCATGCCCATAACTCTCTAACCGTGAGGAGTTATGTGACATTCCACATACCACCGGAAATGGAATGATAAGAAATATTCATCTAGGATAGTTTACCTGACAAATTCATTGTCCTTCATCTCATTTTTCCACAACTAATCATGGGTTCTCTTACTCCGCAAAGCATCTTCCTGTGAGGGCTTTCACCATAAGGGGACCACTTTGGATTTCATCCATCTTTACTTCTTATCAACCATGACAAGACAATAATGAATCATCTTTACATCAAACAATCTTGGGTCCATTACCCAAACCTTTGTGATGCGGGGCTTTCTTAAAGGGTTGACATCAATGACAACCAACCTTAATTAACACATTATAGGGTAAGAGGGGCATAGTTATCTTTGCTTTAATGTGTTTAGAAGTACACATGAAGGGTTTATAATAGACTTCAATTTCAAATATTTTCTTATATACGAGTTGGATTACAAAAATATAGTTTTAAATACAAGATATGTGATAACTAGAGACACCTTGTTGGTTTCTGCTACATAAATATTAATAAAATCCCCTCTAATAAGAAAAGGAAAGTTTTAATAGAGAAGTGTAGGAGCTTAATTTAGGATCCTCTTCCAAAGCTTCTAATTTGGAGAAGAAAGAAATAAATCACAATAGATCAAAAGTCACTGAAAGAGGTTGGAAAGATCTTATTTTGATACCTCAATGGAGAGAGGAAGTTTCTTTGGAAAGCACCAAGAAATAGTTGATTTCATAAGGAAATCACATGGATGAATTGATGATAATTTATTATTTACTAGAGAGTTGTGGATGTTGAAGTGGAAAACTTGTTGGAAACTTAAAGGGCATTCTCACCCAACAAAAGAAACAAAAATAAAAGATCAATTCCAAGAATTCCTATGGATGTGGTGGATTACCTTACTAGAAACTGAAAACCAACATCTAATCCTTTAAAAGGCACATAACATAATGTAGTAAAGAAAAAGGTTAATCCTTTGAAATTTACAAGCTCGAGTAAGTCTTAACACGGCTTTCTGAAAAGGAAGCAGTAAGTCTCAACAAGATTATCCCACGGGAGTGTGGTCTATCGACAAGTAGCAAGGTGATCGGGCTTGTATAATGTAGAAACTTGGATTCAAAACCCTACATGGGTGTGGTTGTAAATATTTCCTTGCAAATATAAGAAACATTTTAAATATGTATATATCTCAACAAGATTATTAGTGAATTGTGAATTCAACAATTTCATTGCAACTTAGTAAAGATGTATTTCCAAGTTTTACAATTGATATGTTTCAATTAATATGTCTAGAGATGCATTTCCAAGTTTTGCAATTGATAAGTTTAAATTAATACGTCTATCGTGTAAAAGCCCATGTAAAAATAGATGACAAAAATTAACCCCAAAGTATTAATTGAATGACATCATTTCTTTTCCAAATAATGTGAACTTGAAATTTTTGAAAACCATAAAAGGCATTCAACAAAGAATCAACAACATCCACTACAAAGAACAGTCAAAAGTTGAGAAGAAGACAAAACAATTTGTTTTCCAATTAGCTTGACACTGTCGAGTCAATAATATATGAAAATATATTATATAGTCATATCCACGGGTAAGTTTGACATCTCAAATACCCCACTCTATCTTTTGTACATAACATTCCACAAACTGTAGGTTTGAATGCCTCATGCAGGGCTTGAAAACAAGCAACACTTAGTTGCAATCTTCAAGAAAAAATGATGCTAAAAATGTCTTAAATTAATAGCACCAAATATTTACAATCCAAACTCACTCGATTCAGTCTTGTTTAGGCGTGGATACCATTTCCATTCACATTTGAGCAGCTAGGAGTTGGATTATTTTTCATAACACCATTAATAGGACCATTTCCCCAATGCCATTTAATACATGCCCATTAACAACACCAATTGTACATGAGTTCTGCTACTATCATCTGCTTGTGGACTTTGAGCTAAACCTTTCTTATTTGAAGCCATCTTAGTGCTAATTTTCAAGCATAAACATAGATAGAAGATAACAATAGTGTCCTTTGCCTCTTTTAAATGATAAACAAAAACATAAGAATCATAGGAAGATCATTCATTCATAGAGACACAAATATTTATCCTGGGAAACCCTCAAGGAGAAGAAAACTCAACAAACTTTTGTGATATATTGATCAGTCAATCAAGTACAATAAATTTACAAGTCAATAGCACTAAGTCTCTATGACAAAACTGCCCTCAAACCTATAGCTTATACTGCAGCTGAGCTGATTCAAATCTTCCCTTTAATGGATGACTCTGGATTGCTCTTAAGGCTGCCTCAGAATAAGTGAAATATGTTGCCTAGAATTGAGTATTACAGCCCTAAGAAAAGTTCCTTTAGTTGTTGTACATAACAACCTTTAGTTGTTGTTAGAATACTTTCAGAACATAGTAAATTTGTTGCTACATGAGTGTCTTAGTTGTTGCCCAGAATGACTCTTAGATGTTGTCCAGAAATTCTCTTAGAAGAGAGTGAAAGAAGGCTAATACAAAATATATTATCAACTGCTAGTTGTTGCCTCTGAATATGCTAGTTGCTCCTTCAAAAACACTAGTTGCTCCTTCAGAAATACTATTAGTTGCTCACTCAAAAATACTATTAGTTTCTCACTCAGAAATACTATTAGTTTCTCACTCAGAAAATCCTTAGTTTCTCCTTCAGAATAACCTTAGTTGCTCCCTCAAAAACTTGAGTACCGAACTCTTAAGACAAATTGATATGCAAAAAAAGATATCAAGAATGAATTAGAAGAGGGTGCCTCCCTCTCTTTAAATAGTAAAGAGTCTATGTTAGGGTTGCCTTAGCTTAGGATAGGAGATAGAGTAGGTGGCCGACTTACTTTAGAGGAGGGAGACTAAGGAAAGAGACAACTGGCAAGGGGGCAACTTTAAGTGGGCAGCTTAAGGGGGTAGCTTAAAGTTGCTTGAGGAATATCCTCTATAGTTTCTTTACATCTTAACACTCCCTCTCAGCAAAGAGGGTATTCTTCAAGCATCCACATCCACATAGTTCTTTCTATTGCACACGATCATTGA
The DNA here is from genome assembly GCA_000966675.3 of Picea glauca. Classification (NCBI taxonomy): domain Eukaryota; kingdom Viridiplantae; phylum Streptophyta; class Pinopsida; order Pinales; family Pinaceae; genus Picea; species Picea glauca. The sequence goes on from JZKD02S2099867.1 coordinate 373,726, forward strand.
CTTGTTTATAGGATCAATATATCACAAGAAGTTATGTATCCTTATGCAGATCATGGAATGTGATTATCTGGTTCTCCTTAACCATAGTCAATTTCTAGAGTTATTTCACTTAGGGGTGGCCAATCCCTAAGGAATACTCATAGATCATCATGAAGACCTAGGAGAATTTTTCACATTTCCTTGTATTGACTTTTGCTTTGACACACAAAGATCACAAAAATTGTCTTGAATTTTGCTTTGACACAAAAATCTCACAAGACTTGACCTTTGGTAAAGATTGAATTGGAGAAATTGAAGAAGGCAGGAATAATTTATCCCATTAGATACTCAGACTGGATTTCAAATCCTGTGATTGTAAGAAAAAAGACCAGGGAAATCTGGATGTGTGTTGACTTCAGAGACCTTAACAAAGAAAGCATAAAGGATAACTTTCATTTTCCTAATATGGAGTTCCTTCTCCAACAAGTTACTGGATCAACCTGCATGTCCATGTTGAATGGTTTTTCTGGATATAACCAGGTCTTGGTGGCTGAGGAAGATAGGGAAAAGACATCATTTATCACACCTTGGGAGACATATGCATATGCTAGAATGCCCTTTGGTTTGAACAACTTTGGAGCCACATTCCATAGGGCCATGGATCATGCATTCAACGAGTTGATAGGAAAATTTATGGAAGACTATCAAGATGACTTGGCGGTGCATTCAAAGAAAAGGGGTGATCATATCCATCATTCAATAAAGGTTTTTGAAAGATGTAGATTATATGGTGTCTCTCTAAATCCAAAGAAATGCTTGTTCACTATGACTCAAGGCAAACTGTTGGGACATATTGTATGCAAGGAAGGGATTTACATAGATCCAGAAAGAATTAAATCAATAAAAGAGCTCAACCCTCCGACATCCCAGAAGGGAGTCCAATCATTTTTTGACAAGATCAATTTTGTGCGAATATTTGTTCCTGACTATGCAAATATTGTGAAGCCAATCAATTTGTTGTTGAAAAAGGAGCAGAGGTTCGAATGGACAGTGGATACTCAAGAGGCATTCAATAATATCAAAGGACCAATCACCACTGCTCCAGTCCTCATTAGTCTGGAATTTCAAAGAGATTTCATCATCTATTCATTTGCTACAGAGACAGTTGTTGCATCTGTTCTTACTCAGAAGAATATCAAAGGAGAAGAACTCCCAATAAGTTTCATGAGAAAAAACCTACATGACTATGAGTGAAGGTATTCAGAATTGGAGAAGCAGTCCTTGGCTCTTGTAAAAGCAGTAGCACACTTTCGGACATACATATTAAACTCCCATGTTATTTCTTATGTTCCCTCATCACCAGTGAAGATGCTTTTGAATCAACAATTGAGAGAAGTAAAGTGGGCTAATTCGTTGGCGAAGATACAAGAATATGATATTAATATTAAGCCTTTAAAAGCTATCAAAAGACAAGGTTTATGTAAGCTCATCGTGAATGGAGATTCAATCAATGGAATGATTTCAATTTCAGTCAGGGAACCATTAGCTAATTCAGAATGGTACAAAGATATTATATTCTATTTAGGTCCGGGCAATTTCCTGTCACCATGAACCCCAAGGACCAAAGAGCATTGAAGATGAAGGCAAATCAATACGTACTAGTTGCTGACATATTGTTCAGAAGAAATTATGATGGTATAATACTGAGATGCGTTGATGAAAATCAAGCCGAAGAACTAATAAGAGAATTCCATGAGGGAATATGTGGTGGACACTTTGCACCTACTGCAACCGCCCACAAGATAATAAGAGCATGATTCTATTAGCTATCAATTTTCAGAGACTCATATGGCACAATAAGGAAATGTGTGTCATGCCAACAGTTTTTAGGAAAAATGAAGAGATATTCGATGCCTTTGCAGCCCATAATTGTGGAACAATCGTTCTCCCAATGGGGACTTGATGTTGTCATGCCAATTAATCTGAAGTCTAGCAAGGGACATATATACATTCTCAAAACTACAAATTACTTCATGAAATGGCTGGAAGTGGTGGCATTAAAGAAGGATGATGTTGAAGAGCTAATTAAATTTCTCAAAGACAATATTTTGTCAAGATTTGGTGTCCCAGATAAATTTATCACAGACAATGGTTCGATTTTCATCGGGTCGAAGTTTATGCAGTTTTGCAGAGCATATGGAATCATCATAGGTCAATCATCGAATTATTATCCATAAGGTAATGGCCTTGTTGAATCCACAAAAAAAACACTTGTTTATATACTAAAGAAAACCATTGACAAGAACTAAAGGAATTTGCATCTAAAGCTAACCGATGCATTATGGGAAAGCAAAATGACTCTAAAGGATAGAACCATGATGTCTCCATATATATTGGTTTATGGGAAAGAAGTGAAAATTTCAATTAGCCTCGAGCTCAATGCGTTGATTTATGTGGTTAATACTGAAGATTCAGAAGACAGTTCACCCATCCAGAGGAAAATCAATCAGTTGTTGAAGTTGGAAGAAGAACAAAGCAAAGCCCTGAATCGAACTTTTGAAAGGCAACAGAGCATCAAAATATATTTTGATCAGAGCACAACTGTAAAGAATTTCCAGAAGGGAGAGCTGGTGTTACTTTGGAACAAGGCCAAGGAAAAATCATCCATGCATACAAAGTTTGAAGCACTCTGGATTGGACCATACGTCGTCGAGAAGATCTTGGGTTTTAACTCCTATATGCTCCAAGACATGAAGGGTAAGACATTAATGATGCAAGTCAACGAGAAACATTTGAAAGGTTTATTCTCCTAAGACTTTCTCATTCTCATTGTACACAATTTTATTTTTAAGTTTGTATATTCTTACTCTGACTCCGTAGCCCAATAGGCGGAAGCACCTAGTCATGAAAGGATCTGGATTCTTGACAACCCACAAGGGGGTTATCATCCCATAGTTGGAGCTAGTTGTTGAGATCTATTCCCGCTTCCAAAATTTCCCTCCCCTTTTCTATTTTCCCAACTTTTTTTTCCATTTCTTTTCCCTCTTCTATACTTACCCAAAATCCCCCTTTTCCTTTTTCCCTTCTATTCTCCCTTTCTAGTTACTATACTTAGTCGTTTTTCCAAAAAAATGGGTTCGCAGATGCACGGATCCTCATATCCATCCACACTCTCACATTATGCGTATAAACGACCGCCACATTATCCTATACTTAGACGTTTCTGTAGTTGTGGGTTCTCGGGTTGGAGGGTTTCAAACTTAGACATTTCTGTAGTCGCGGGTTCTCGGGTTGGCGGGTTTCAAACTTTCATATCCCATGTTCCGTGACATACATTTTGTACCCAAACAATCTACGATCTACATTTTGACCATTGGACTCCTCGAGCCCCTAAGTATCTCGCATCTCCTATATTGAGTCTGAACAACCACATTACAACACTTAACCAATTATCAATCTTCTGCAACATCGGGTTCGTGGGTTCACAAAAATCACAAATCCTATTTGCTCTCATCCATCCCCGCCACCTTCGTGCTTTTCCCAATATGAATTTAGTATGGTTTAATGCTAATAACACATCATGCAGATCCCGTAAAAGATCGTCATTAATAAGTGAAGGGCTCAAGGAGATTTCTTATTAAACCACATTAAAGCACGGTTTGTGGAAGATTATATTATATCTCTCAATCGCTCATTTTAAATATTATCTGGATCAAAAGAACGCTCTCATCAACTTATGGCAGCAACAACTCGACAACATTTCCGCGGAGATACTTTGAACATTTTTGGACGTAAGGACCAGAACTTTCAGTGGTCTAGAGCGTATTCTTATTATTCATCCCCTTCTGCTCAAAAGGAAGTAATTTGGACGTCCAAAATTTCTTGTGCAAGTTGCGTTCCTGAATTTTTTGACTGCAAGGAATTGGTTTCCCGGTGCACTGAGATTATATACCAAGCCAGCGGATGATTCAACTCCAAGACCATTCTCCTGTCTCTCTTTCACCTCAAGTGTTCCGTAAAATGTTGAAACTCCCAGAGCCAACACTCACCTTCAAAGGTGAAGATTGCAGGGACTTCTTGAAAAAACATGACAATGGCCTGGATCTCTTACCTGAATTCTTGGAGAATCCCATGGCCATCCCTAAAGATATTACCATATTGCATGTAAACTTGTTCAAAAACCCCTTTCGAGAAATTTCGTGGTTATTTACCAGAGTTACCAGCCAAGAAAATCTTGCCAACATTTCTCGCATGATTCTTTATATCTTATATTTTACTGTCAAGGGGCAGGCCATTTTCGATGGGGGAAAGTTGATTTCCATTGAAATCTCTTCCCAATTGTTTCAGTATAAAAAGGATAAGAAATTCTTTATGGCTTCTTATTTGGTTTTTGCAATAGTGCATTGCTGTCAATTTCCTAAATTGTCTATATGCAAGAAGGTGAATTGTGAATTTGACCCTGTGACCTTTTGGTACCAAGCGTTATGGAGGCACAAAGCTTCCCTGCATTTTTATGAAGTTTTCAATGACTTTGTCTCGGTTCTTAAAGGATTGTTGTTTGGAAAGGATACCCCAAGAATATTCGCTCAGGCTAGTAAATTCTTGGATAAAAAGGGGACCTTGGAGCAAATGGAAAATTACAATGTCATCGGGATTTTTGGTTCTAAGGAAAATCCCTCCTTTATTCCATGACATATATCCAACATAGTGTTTGTTACAGAAGTTGCAAGGCAATATAACTTATGGTGACACTTTTTTCATGAAAAATGAAAAAAGGAATTCATACCTTTGCCTTGGAAAATTGGGGATTTTGTATTCAGAAGTATGAACAAAATTGATGAATTTGCAAACCACTTCCACAACTTGAATCTCAAGTATGCTGAAAAGATTAGAGGGTTTTACCCTAACTAAACCTTTGTGGAACATATGTTAGTAGTGGGTTTTAGTAGTTCATTTATCCACATTGTTCTAGGAGAAGAACAAGATAATAACTTGGGTGATCCTACTCATACTGTTGGCGACTTAGAGACGATACTCATTACTAATGAAATTTAAAAACATAAAGGAAAGGGTCCCAACAAGAAGAGTGCCCAATCCCAAACTATTAATCCTAAGACTACAACACCTCGAAGCAATGCTCCAACGACCCACCCATCTAAAAAATTAATCAACAATAGTTCATGCGGAAGAGGAGATAGGAACCCCCCTCTAGGAAAATTTGAAAGCTCACATAAACTCCCTCCGAGGAAGAAAAGGAAGAATATTGTACAATAGGAAGAAGAACATCACTTCAAAAGTGACATCAATAGCTTCTCCCTCGAAGATATGGAGCTTGAGGCTAACATTGAGAAAATGTTTCCTAACATTGATCATCTAGGAGGCGCGACCCACCATAATCAGTCGTTGGAAATTGTTGAGAATGAGGTCTTTGATGAAGAAGAATCATTTGTATTTTAGATTGTTGTCTTCGACAATGAATCTAAGAAATTAATTATTTAGAAGAGTGATGTGAAGAACAAAAAGGGGAAATATCGTTCAGAGGTTAACCTAAAAATTATGCGGCCTTCCCAGATTTCCATAATCCATGAAGCAACTGGTGATGCATTGGATGACTCCATTGCTGGCCTCGAATCGGAAAATATAAAGTTAAAGGAAAGGATTAAGTAAATGGAAGAGACCTAGATGCCTCTTCCACTTCTTTCTAGCCCTTTGGCAATTGTCGGACTCACCACGCTCGTAGCCAAATTAAAGGGATCCTTAAGCTTGCTCACATTAGCCATGAGCTACGTGGAGAACAATATCAAGAAAAGAATGGCACCGATTATAGAAGCTTGGGAAATTTCAAAGAATATGAATTCTTTTGGTTCAAGCGTGCATGCCTTCCATGAGTATCTACAAGCCAACCTAAAAAATGAATAACGTTTCTACCTTGATGTCATGGTACCCTTTGGTATTAAAGTTTCCAACATGTCAGAGCTAAAGATAAGAGAGGAGGACCTTCCCTCTCCAAGTTGGATCAAGCAATTGAATGCATGCTAGAAAGAAAAAAATAAAGAACATGAACAACATCGTTCAAGCATGCAGCCAAGCCATAACAAGGAGAGAATAACTATTCAAAAGGATCATGGAGGTGGACCTATCCGGAAGCACTAACGAAGTCCAAGATCCCAAGTTGATCCTAAACTCATTGTTCCTAACAATATAACAATTTTATAAGCAAGTTGAGATTTTTATCAATTGAAAAATTCTATGGTATAGTTGAATATGATGAGGACGCCATAGATAACTGGCTAGTGGACTACTCCGTAAAAAATCAGGATATTGAAGAGGCATTACTTGGCATTTGCCTTGATCTCTGAGACTTGGAGGGTGAGCTATTCAACATTAAAATCCAACATGAAATCAACGTGGCAACTATGAAAAGTTACATCAAAGAATGGTTCAAGAAAACTATCGATAAACTAACAAATGAAGGGAAAGAAGGAGTTGAGACAGTTCCTATAACTATTGATGAAAACTAAAAAAGGACATCAACGACCAAATGAACACATGAGAGACCATCATAGTAAGTTTATGTTGATTATATACTTCTTTTTCTTTATCAAGTTCTTCATCCAGTTATTCCACCTCTTTCACTAGAAAGGTTTAACCAAAGACTGATAACTCCTTTTTTTTTCTTCTTACCAGGTCTTGTTGATCCTTCTACCGCCCACCGTCTTCCTTCTAAAATCTTATGGTCCGCAGGAGCCCCAATCCCATTCTTTAAGACAAACACATTTACAATTTCAAGAATCATAACAGACTATATATTTTTGGAAATTTCAATAGAACTACTTTGGGAACAATCACAACTGTGCTTTGTAACCCTGTTTTCATAATATAAAGTATTTGAGGTTGATCTATCATTATCTTTATTTGATTTGCCCATGTGTCCACTCTGTTAAAGTTCTCTTATGCATGTGGATCATCTTCTTTTTATTTTATGTGATTAGAAATCTTTATCTTAAACTATGATGGATGTGAGGAAATTTTATTATTTCTTTTAAATGTGTGGAGTGTATGATTCCTGGTCCTTTCTCAGAAACTTTCCTTAAAAAGAAAACAAAAAACATTTTCCTTTTATTTGATTGCAAATTTTATGTTTATTTGATTACCACGACAGACTTTTGTCAAGTCCCACATTCCGAATATTTAGAAATCCTAAGAAAGTCTAAAGAGGAGTACCACCTCTATAAAAATGCAAGTGGATTTACATCCTCTTGAGGTTGTCATTTCGGTCCTAACAGATTCAAGTGTCAATGATACCTAATGTACAAGAACACGATAAACACCATGGAAGAGAAGAGGCTTCCTAAGAATGTTTCAAACTCCATTTAAAACCACTCATGGCTCAAGTGAGGTTGGCATAAATATGCCAAGTCTTCGCTAAATCATAGGGAATAAAGGAAGATGCCACTCTACAAAATAATGATAATATTAAAAATATTATTACAACTAAATTTAAGGACAAATCACGGTGTGATAAAGAATTAGAGGATAAAATAAAATAAAGATATTATAAAGAGGTGATCAATTCTAATCTATAAGATCAAAAGTATCTATCTATTTTGACTAGCATCAAGAAGAAAATAAACATTGCTAAAATAATAGCAAACCCTCACGAGCACCATAGTGAAAATAGGCATTGGACAATTCCTAAAACATCGTGGGTCAAAAGAATTTGTCATCTTTGTGATGCCAAGAGTGTTGAAGATGAAAAGCACTCTCTTAGAATGTCTTGCATACATCCACATTAGATCACAATTTCAAAATATTTGTTACAATATCGATCTTCCTAACCTTGTAACTCATCAAAACTATGGTGATTTAGGAATACTTCTCTTAAAGTTTTTTTAGCACATAAATAAAATTCTAAAGCAAACAAAGTGATTTCTTACCTTTCTTAAGGTCCAATAGGCCAAATTTAGTCTTAATGGACATTAACCATCATCATCATCATCACCATTAATTTTGTAAATTATCTATTTATAATGGATTTTATAAGTTGTTTACTATATAGTTTAAATGATGGTGGTAAAGAGACCGTTATAAATGAGAATTTTTTTATGGCAACTCAATGGATGATGTTTTCTCTTTGACATATGATGATGGCCTTTGGGGAATTAATTTTTTTGAATTATCTATCTAAGACAATTTATATGAAAAATTTCAACCATCGTGATATATTGTTCAACGGTGATCCTTTAGAGACCAATGCCATTGAAAAAAAAGTTTAAATTCCTTGATAAACAAAGGCCAACTTCTCAATGTGATCACCTTGTTGTTTCTTTATGACATTTTTAACCCATTATTATTAGTAAAAATTGTAGTAGTTGCATGTCAATATGGCTAATATGTGGATGATGAAGGATCTAATTGATCTAAAGTGGTATTAGTAGTAGATTTAGTTGGAAGGCCCGGGGTGGAATGGTTCCACAGTCTCAGACTGCTTCACTGTTTGGTCTTTTGAAATATCTATCCCTATCAGTTTGGCTGCCCTCGCTTGTTGGCATATATGGATTGAGAGAAACAAGGTAATCTTTGAAGATTGCTCCCCCTCGCTTTTTCTATTGTTCAAAAGATTTTGGATTCTTTCTCCTAGCAACCGGTCACTCAAAAATTCTTCCCAAACAAAGTTTGTGGGATTTCCTAGGCCGATTAGCTTGTTTTGATGGGGTAGCACAGTCAAATGGATTATGTTGCGGAGCAGGCGGTACTTTCAAGACCCATCTGTCAAGTATTACAAACTGGTTCATTAACTGTGGAGCGGGATCAAATAAAAAAGCTGAACTCATGGGTTTATGGGTGACTCTCACACTAGCAACTATCTAGTCGATCAACAAACTACAAATACTTGGGGATTCAAAAGTTATTATTGACTGGATTAATCAAAATGGTAATCTGCAAGTGGTGAACATTGATTGCTGGAAAAAAAAAACGAAGGATTTGGCAAAAAACTTTAAAGACATTAGTTTCCAACATATCTATAAAGAGGCTGACTTACTGTCAAAGAGGGTGCTAAATGAAATCGAAGGAAGGCTTACAGTTTACCACCGGAACAATGGAGAAGAAATCCCTCTTTCGATCCTCAACATTTTTGAAATGTAAGTTGAGGCGAGGTCCTTGTGGAATGATTGCACTCCACTAGCTACATGCACAGATTTTCATGCCTCCTTCTTTAACAAGCTGCACTACTTTGTTTGTTCAGATTTCCAAATACTGGTGTTTATTCCCGGAACTGACTATTCCTTAATGGATGTACTTAGAGCATTTTTTTACACGCTTCTTTCTACGGAACTCTCCTCTGCTATTGTAAACTAATTTATACTCTATATAAATTTGAGTTAATTTTTTCTTGGAAAAAAGATGATAATCGTTATGGTTCGTTTGAATTAATAGTAGACAAAATATATGGTGTAATATATTATTCCTACAAATCAATAGTAGTAAAAGAACAAGGATCTAATTCCTTCAAATCAATACTAGTAGAAGAAAGAAATGGTGCAAAATATGGTTCCCACAAATCAATAGTGGTAGAAGACTCAAGTGGTGTAGGATCTACTTCCTATGAATTAACAGTGGTAGAAGACTTGGGGTGAATCACATCTCATGATATAGTCACAAAATATCCAAGGCATTTTCTCATTGGTCTCATCTTAGGCTCAATAGGAGTGATAATAACTTATCCATTTTTACTAAGTCCACTTCCTATATAACCCATTTGTCAAAATAATTTGGAACCTATACCTTTAGTATGCTTTTCAAAATCACCAACTTTCAAGAAAAGGCTTCTCATAAGTGGCCAAGAGTGCATGAGAAAACGTTGCATAAAAGGTAGAGAAATTATGTGCAACAAGTAATACACATGTACAATTCAAAATTGCCTAGTTGGCTCTCCATTGACTCATCCATGAGATTTTGAAAGACAAGTTCATGGTTTCTTTAATATTTTCGATACACAGTATCCATATATCAACATGTTCATTATACTTCTTACAAGTAAAATAAACAAAGCTACAATCTCTCTCTAAATAAGCTTTTAGTTTGTTAGTTCAATCCTTCAATTGACCTATACTACCCAATAATTCACTTACTTTTTGTACAAGGTTTGACCAAGGTCTCTTAGACTGTGAATGGACTTGTCCTTATTTACCATGTGTAGAAGTAGGAAATCATAAACATTCTTCAAGAATTGATACTCATCATGGAATTTGGCAATATCATTCTAAAGTGAGAACCTACTCCCAACATTGGGTATTACTTTATTTTGATGAAGTAACTATTGACATTATGGTAGTTGCGGGAGGTATTAACCTCCACGTGTAACCCTCACAAGAATAAAATATTCTAGAAAGCAAAAGAAACCCTAAAGCTTTGGACATAACCCTAGAAGACAAGTCGGCTAAAGAAAATAATTAATATTGAGTCGTTAGTCTCCAGAAAGAGAAGTCGTCCCAGATAGCTAAGAAAGAGAAGTATAAATATAGGATGCCGGAGCTCATTTGTAGACACACAAATCACAACTGCAAAAATTTAGTAAGTGCACAAGTTTGGAGAGTAGCTGCAACTGCAACTACTGCAACTAGTATTTTTGGTTTTACTTGGAATTTCTCTTGGTTATGGTTTAGACTTTTTGCCTTGTGCGCTAGCTCTAGAGAGAGGTACTCTACATTGATTGGCTATTGGATCTAGGGTTTGCTTCCAGAATTATTCTCTCTGTCAAGGTTAACGTGCTCGAGGGTGGCTTCAGCCTATGGTTGGGTGACAATATTTCTATATTGTCTATGGTTAAATGAGCACAACTATTATTTCTAACAGGTTATGGGCCCACACTATCTTCGAATAGTCTAACCATTGGAAGATAGATTGGGAGGATTTGCTCAGTTACAACTGTAGTTGCAGTCAAAGTTTTTGTTGCAACAATGAAACCCTAACCCTCTTGTTGAGGCACCTTAAGTGAAGAGATTGACCAAATTTCTAGATATCCTAGTGCGCCCTAACCTAGCGCACCTCCTGGTACTCTCAGCAAGCTAAGGTGCCAAGTTTGAGTTTTTGGTGAAAGTCAAAGGTTGACCAAGTCAAAGAAGTCATGACTTACTCTATGAAGTCAAAAAACAAGTTAGAAGGGGATTCTAACTTTAGAGCATGGAAGACAAGGATTTATCTCATCCTTTTCAAGAATACAGTGTTGGATATCATGAAAGGAAAGATCGTGGAACCATAGTTTGAAGAAGGAAAATAGAAGGAACCTCAGAATGTCGCAGTTATGGAGAAGTTCAAGAACAATGAAATCAATGCCATGAATATCATAGTGGACTCTGTAAAAGACCACATGATACACTACATCTCTCATATCAACTCATCTAAGAAGATGTACGATGCCCTAACTAATCTCTTCTCAATCAGAAACATTTGACAAGTAATGAGTCTGAAGAATGAGCTTCTTGAAATGAAAATTAATGATGACGAAAGCATAACATCACACTTTGGGAGAATCTCTCAGTTAAGAGATCAACTACAATCTATTAAAGAAATCATTTCAAGGAACTGGTAAATATAGTACTCAACAAACTTCCCAAGACATGGGATGCATTTGCCACAAGCATGAACACATGAAAGAAATATATCACGATTTAAGAACTTTGGTTTTGTTGTGCACAAGAATAATCAAGGATTAACACAAAAGAGAAATCCCAAAAGAAATACTATGATCAAGTCTTCACAACAAAAATTCAAGAACTTCAGGAATACGAGGAAGTTTGGCCTAAGGAAGGAAACAGATGAAACCCTAGAAGGTGAAATGCCAAAAGTTATGTGGGCCCTATAGGTAAGTTGGTGTAATTTGGTACCTCAACTTCCTAGGGCCATAAATTTTGCACACGACCTTCATTTTAGGTGCGTGATAGCCCATTGGAAAGGTCTTTCAAAGAAATACACATCTCGTCGTCAAACTCTGACCCCGTCTACAGTCCGACTGTGGCGAGTAAAAAAAACAACGTTTAGGGGCCCAAAACATTGCTGGAATTACAACAAGATGTGCCGACATGAAAACATACAAAATAAGCCAGTTTGATTAGGCGAGAGGCCACCCATATCCACCTAGCGAATGTTTGAGGCTTCAAATAGCCCCAAAAGTGCAGAACTCACAGTTATAAAGTAGTACATAAAGACGTGATGAAAAAAAAATGGACATGAGGAACTAGTTGGAATAGGTGGGTGGCCACCAATATCTATCTCGATCAATCTTCCCCCCTCAAGAAGTAATGGTCTCCATTGCATTTAGTTCCCCCATCAGGTGAGGAAAATTTTGCTAGATTTGGCCCCGGGTGAGCCACTTACCTTGGTGTAGGAGTTGCCCTACCTTGACAACCCAATAAAGCTGGATCCATTTCTAGTGACTGCCCTTGACCTGTGTGTCCACTATCTAATTGGTGGATGCTTGTTCCATGCAGTCAGGGTTGAGATCTATTGGTGTCTGTTGTTTGGTGATCTCAGAGGTGTCCAATAATGGTGGAAAATATGGCCGAAGGAGGTCCACATTGAATACTGGATGCAGACTAAGGAAGGGTGGAGTGTTGAGCTCAAAAGAATTGCTACCCACAGCCTTGGTGATAGTGTAAGGCCCATAACAAAGTGTGCAAAGCTTCGGATGGGGCAAGGTGAGACACTCCTTTTGCAAATGTAACCAGACTTTGTCACCAACCTGAAAAAGGTGTGGTACCCCGTGTTTATCATGGTGCTGCTTGTACTTAGCATTAGATTTCTGCAAAATCTCCTGGACCTGTTGACGGATGTGTTGAATTTTCTCAATGAATCTGGTGGCTTTGTCGATCACAAATTGGTCAGTGGAAGAGTCTGTCTATGTGGTGGTAAGAGGAAGTGCAACATCGATGGGTCCCAAGCATTGGAATCCCAGACCCACCTGAAATGGGCTATGGATGGTGGAACTATGGAGAGCCTTGTTGTAACTGTGTTGGACATATGTGAGACTCTTGTCCCATGTACGAGGATACTTAGAATTGTACATGTGCAGGATGTGCACAATCATTTGATTGACGACCTCAGTTTGGCCATCAATTTGGGGGTGGAAAGAAGTGCCTTTTGTGAGCTTGGTGTCCAACAGAGACGAGAGACTTGACCAAAAGGTGTTGAGGAACCTCCTGTCTCGGTCGTAGATGATGGTCTGTGGTATCCCAAAGTGAACCCAAAGTCATTCGAAGAAGAGCTTGGCAATATATGCTGCTCTGACATTCTTCTTACAGGCTGTGAGGATGGCCATCTTCAAAAACCGATCAACGACCACAAACACGCAATCATTTTTGTGCTTGGTGGATGAAAAACTAGACATGTAATCCATGAAGATGGATTCCCATGGCTTCTCGGGAATAGGAAGAGGGGTGTATAAGCCTTGCTTCTTGATGGCTGACTTGGCAATGGTGCAGGCAATGCAAGATCTGATATACTTGTTGATGTCCTGTCGAATTTTTGGCCAATAAAAATGTTTCTGAAGAATGACCACAATTTTCTCTACACCAAAATGTCCCACCACTCAGCTGTAGTGGGCTTCCCAAATAAACTTTACATGCTCACTTGTAGGAACACAAAGATGGCCTAAGTGGCATAAGAGTCTATCCTGAATGTGAAAATCAGTGACAGTGGCACCTGTACCCAAGAGTTGATATGTGTTGGCAAAGTTCGGATCTTGATGGTAAAGTTGGGGCCACTCCGATGTTTCATGTCCACAAAAATGTAGCACAGTGGTGAGTGCAACCACATGAGGTTGCCTAAGGCAGTCAACAACACCATTGGAGATACATGTCTTATACTTGATGTTGAGATGGAATTGTTGCAGGTAGGTGGACCACTTCTAATGGCAATCATTCTTCGATTTCCCCCGTGTTTGTATGAACTGTAGAGGCTTTTGATCAGTGTGTATGATCGTCTCTTTCCCCATAATGTAATGTTTCCATTAACGACTTGCTTGTACAATGGAATACATTTCCTTGCTATAAGTGGAGTAAATTTGGACAATATCAAAGAGTGTCTCACTATGGTATGCCATCAGATGCTCATGCTGAGTGAGAACTACGCCCACAACATAGTCAGATGCATCAGTCTCAATCTCAAATGGTTGTTGTAGATCGGGCAAGGAGAGTACTGGAGTTGAGCACAAATGATGTATCAGATATTTGAATGCTCATTGATGCTCCATCCCCCACATGAACTGGGCCCTAACACCACCCTTGGTCACCTGGTTGAGGGCCCATGCAATATGGGAGAATCCCAACACGAACCGTTGGTAAACATTGGCTAGTCCCAAGAAGCTCCAAAGCCCGGTCAGTGTGGTCGGGGTTGGCCAGTCACGGATGACTTGGATCTTAGCTGGATCAACATGTACCCCATGCTCATCAACAATGTAGCCTAGGTATTGGACCTTGTTCATGCTGAAAGAGAATTTTTCCAAGTCGTCATAAAGCTTGTGTTGTTGCAGAGTGCTCAAAACATGTTGAATACACCGCATGTGCTCCTCCCACATTTTGTTGAAGATGAGGATGTCATCCAAATATACTACCACAAAGGAGTTGGTGAAGGGTATCAATACATCGTCCATCAACCTCATGAAAGTGGTTGGTGCATTTGTTAAGCCAAAGGGCATGACTAGCCATTCATAGAGACATGCTTTAGACTTGAAGGTTGTCTTCCAGGCATCAGTTGGTTCGATGGGAAGATGGTGGTAGCCAAACTTTAGGTCAATCTTGCTGAAGAAATTTTCCCCCTTGAGTTGGTCAAGAAGGTCATAAATCCTAGGAATGGGATAGCGGTTCCTGACTGTGATTTTGTTTAAGGATCTGTAATCAATGTAGAGTCGCCAAGTCCTTTCCTTCTTCTGCACTAGTACAATCAGGATTTTGAAAGGGAAGGAGCTGGGTCTGATGTGCCCCTTTTGAAGAAGCTCTTGGATCTGATGCTCGATTTCTTCATTCTCCATTAGTGAGCGTTGATAGACTAGTCCATTAGACAGAGGTGCGTCGAGGGTCAGATCAATTGGATGCTTGACTTGGCAGTGTGTCAGTACCCCTGTAGGTGAGACAAAGATGTCTTTGTATTCTTTCATGACCCCGTCCGCTTGCTTCTGCTGCAAAGAGAGGCATTGTGTAGAGGCCACAGATGTGGCGACGACCTTCTACTTAATGTGAGCATGGATCAGAAAGAAGACGAACTTCTCGGTCTGTGAAATGACCTTACTGCATTGCTTAGCAAATATTAAAGAAATAGAAGTAGGCGGTGCCACCTCTGGGATCCTATACAATTTTCTACCCAAAGTAATAATAACACTACGGGGTATAGACTCATACACAACATGACGCTTCCATAAATAAGGTTTTCCTAAATGAACACCACAAACTTCAAAGGGATAAATATCAAAAAATACCTCATCTTTGAAAGGCTTGATGTCATAGGGCAGACGACACTGTTGGATGACATGGAGATCTCTCCCTTGACGAAGCCAGTCGATGGTGTAGGGTTGTGGGTGCAGTGTCATTGGAAGGTTCAACCACTTGATGACCTCTACTGAAATCATCTTCTTTTGACAATCGTTGTCAATAATAAAATGAATCGGAGCCCCCCTGACCCACATCTATGAGTCAAAGAGGCATTCACCTTCCTCTAGTTCTTCTGGTTCGCTTGGCGGGACTTTGGTGGTAGCGACCGTAGCACTGGGTTCAACATTGATAATCCACTTCCCTCCTTCAGGATTTGACTTGGAATCAGAATCGACCTTTGATTCGGAAGCCTTCAGCTTGGTCATGAGGGACTGCTTGGAGAAGCATTCGTCGATGTTGTGCCAAGGAATTTTATAGTACTCACACCATTTTCCCATGCCCTTCTTCATCTTCTCATTGCCCTTCTTATGTTGCGGCTTGGACGGATTGTCCCAAGGGTGGCCATATCGACTTGGTCCTTTGTTGTGTGGGTTGGGGTTTCCTTTGCCCTACTTCGACTATGAGGGGTTTGCAGATCCAAACACTTGTCGTTTCTGCTTTTTCTGCTCGATCATGACAATGTATCTATAAGCTGTTCCCAATGAGGTGATGTCCATGAACTCCATTTATGTTTGAATGTATCTATGAAAACAACCACGGTATTTAAGCACCAGATGACGCTCAGAATATTTGATACCCAATTTGGTGCATAGGGTATGGAAAATATTAGTGAAGTCTGGGATTTTTTGGTCCCTTTCTTGACGTAGGATGGTCCATCTGGTGTACTGGTCCTCATAGCTTCCAATAGGGTAGTATTGTTCTTTAATGACATCCCGAAAGGAATCCCATCTAGGGGCCACCACAACAATTGCAGATTCCTCCATGACCCTTTGCTCATAGTAAGTATCCCACCAGTATTTAACATGGGGAATGGCCTTGAGGAGTGCAAAAGTTATCTTTTCCCTATCGAAAAAATTGTGGACTAAAAAATATCCTTCGAGTAGATTCAACCATTTATCTACAACATCCACATCTATCAATCCTTCAAATAATGGAATATCAAAATTTACTTGTACCTTGAAGGGGGTTGCATGGATGCTTGATGAAGATGCTTCTCCCGTGGGCAACCGTCGAAGGATCTGCACAAAGTTGTCCATCATTTCGTTCCTTTGTCGTGCGAGGGCTTCCTTGAGCCTCATTTTAATAGGATCTTCTGCTCCATCATCTTTCTTTTCGTCTCCCATGGGTTGTTGCAGGGCTTGTCACGACCGGTCTGGTAATGGTTCAATTGGTTCGATTCCCAACTTCTTGTACCCAGACCTTGTTGGGGACATGCACAAAGAAAAATAATTGAAGAGCAGACCGCTCTGATACCACTGATATGGATTTAGGAGCGAAACGAACTGATTAACAGAATAAATACAATAAACACAGAGATAGGAAGAATAACACAAATATCCAGTGAACAATATCTTCTATTAAATAATGAAATAGGCCGAAACTATAAAACTACAGAACTGAAACTTGCTCGAATGGTGGTAGCTATCTCTGAGAAGAGATGTGGCTGCTACATGTTGGAGTTACTTCACACACACCTAGAATTTATTTTTCCTAAGGTTTTTCCTTGTTTATTAGTCATAATTAGTCATTATCCAGTCTCTTATATTTTAGGGGAGAATATTCCACCTAGAGAATATTCTCTTTCAATTGACACTTCAGTTTGACTAGTTGAGTTGAGTTTAGATGTTGCATTGGTTTTATCACCATGCAACATTGGGATCATCACCATGATAATTTGACCTTGCCTTGGTATCATTACCAAACTAGCGCATTACCATTGATTCCCTGAGTTAATTCCTCACTACTCGTTGTTCAGTCAGTTAACTGAAGACTAGTTGACTAGTTAACTCAACTAGGTGGCAGTTCACTCCCGTAACTACCTGAGAGACTAGACTAGGTGGAAGTTCACTCCCATAACTGCTGGTGTGTGTCTGGATCACTCTAGACCACCACTATGGCACATTGGTTCACCTCCAGTGTGCACTCATTGAGCTATACAAAGTATATAATGTGTAAACTATTCATTATTCAAAACAATTAATGAGATTTTTTTCATTCTTTCTCTCCTCCTCCTTCTTTCTTCTATTCTCTATGAAAATGTGTGTATCATTGTTTAGCTAGATCCACTCTATGTAGGTTCAACACATTTACATGGTATCAGAGTCGACAGACTGCTAAGAAAAATCTACACCAAAATGTTTTGCGGGTACAAAAGATTGAAGACAATGGAAATATGCATTTCTAGAAAGAATTCATTCTTACACCTTACAACTATTTTGCATGGAAGGAGAAAATAGAAATACATCTCCGAACTAGAGTGTTGTACAGGTTAACCTTGAATACATATACAGAACCAACATCAACCATAGAAAAATCCAAGTACTTAAATCGCATGGATGAGGCACTCAGAACAATTTGCAGTCTTATTTCTCTCGATCTCCTTTTTCATATATCTTCCTGTAAGACTCCCAATGAATCTTGAACAACCTTGGAAGGGATCTTTGGAAAACAAGATGAGATGAGGGGACACATGTTGGAGGTGGAGCTGCTAACATTGGATCCAAAAATCTTCGAGAATATCCAAGATTTATTTACAAAATTCAAGGATTTACTGTCGCAACTCAAAGCTTGCGGGGTTGATAAATCAAAGGAGGAGAAACAAATGGTTCTCACCATTCTCTCCAAGCTTGGTCTTGAATTCTCTGTATTCATATCCACATTCCATTCTATCAGATTCGCCTCTAGAGCCACTTGGAAGATGCCTTCTCTTGAGGAATTTATCGAATCCCTGACACAAGAGCAAACCAAGCTCATCAACATGGGAAAAATCAAAGGCCCAAAGGCACATTCACTCACTGTGCAAGATGATAGCAAGATGACAACAACAAATATAAAAAATCTAAAGATAAAGATAAACGAAAATCTCATGCACATCCAAAGAAGGAAGGGAAGAAAAGGGGAGAAAAGCATGTACTATCACAAAGGATTCCATTCGGAATCCACATGCATGAAAAAAAAATAGATATGATGTCTCAAATACTTCAACAAAACAACCTTGGAGATTGCATCCCTGAGGGTGCCAAGAAGAAGAATCCAGAAGATTCAAATTCTAAGAAAGGCAATTCTAGCCATGCCTTGATTGCCATCAACTCCTCTTCTGATGCTTGGATCATAGATTCAGGAGAATCACATCACATGGCTGCATCAAAAGAAATATATTCTTCTTTGGATGCATGCAAAGGTCCTCCTATTTTGATGGGGGACAACTCTTCTGTCGAAGTCACCGACAAAGGAAGGATTGAACTCACCAACATAATCTTTGAGAATGTGCTGCATGTTCCCAAGATTTTTGTCAACCTTCTCTCCGTGTATCAGATGACGAATTCTGACACCGGAAAGAAAGGTATATTCACACCCAATTCCATGGACATCTACGACATGCAAACCGACTCCAGGGTTTCTACCGGTGAGGTAAATCATCAGTCTAGATTGTATACATTTTCTGAATTCATTGAACTTGATTATGCTTTACTGCTTACTCATGCTGATGAAAGTAGTAGGATATGGCACGAAAGGTTTGGACATTTGAATTTTAAATACATGCAACAACTTAGCAAGAAAATATTGGTTGATGGTCTACCAGACATCCATTTCTCCAAGGGATTATGTGAGGGATGTGTTCTCAGAAAACACCCTTAAGAGAAATTCAACAAAGGAAAGTCTCAGTGAGATTCTGCACCTTTAGATCTGATCCACAGTGACCTTATGGGTCCTTTTCCACATCCATCCATCAACAAAGTGAGGTTTGTTCTCATTTTTGTTGATGATTTCTCACATTTTACATGGATCTACTTTCTCAGGCAAAAATCTGAGGTCTTTCAACACCTCAAAGATTTCAAAGCCCTAGTTGAGACACAGTCCGGAAAGAAGATCAAAGTCCTCCAAACTGATAACGGTGGAGAGTATGTAAATGATGATATTCATAATCTTTTCTATGAGGCAGGGATTCAGTTGCAGCATACAATTCCCTATACTCTGCAGCAAAACAGAGTTGCTGAGCGGAAAAACTGATCTCTGAAGGAGATGGCATCTTGCATGCTGCATGCAAAGTCACTGCCACAAAGACTATGGGATGAAGCACTTAATTGTGAAACATACATCCAGAACAGATCTCCCAATAGATCTGTTAAGGATAAGATCACCTATGAGGCTTGGAGTGGCCTCAAACTGGAAGTGACCCACTTTCTCTTTTTTGTTTCACGTGCATGGGCCCAGATTCCCTATGAAAAGAGGAAGGCACTTGATTCAAAGAGAATTGAGTGCATTTTTATTGGATACCCCGACAACGTGAAGGGATATTGGCTTATTGATCTTTCCTTGGACCAGCTCATCATTGATCATAGTGTCCAATTCAAGGAAAGTGTCTCGCATGTACCTCAACAACCGCATGCAGACACCTTCACTCTTCCACATGTCCGGGATGACGAGCATGCACATGCCGACTCTTTTTCAAGTGAGAGTTCTGATTCAAAGGACTTAGATGATTCATATTCAGAGTCAGTACAATCAGATGCAGAGCCAGAGCATCCAGATGCAGTTGCAGAGCTAGAGCAGAGGCACAAGTGGGCACAGACTACTCTTCAGGCTGCAGGGGATCTCGTTGGTGATACAACGATACTAGAAGGACTCGATTTGATTTAGAGGAGCCTTCTGTTGCACTCACTTCCACTGAACCATTTCCCTCTAGGCATATTTTCTTGGTTCAGTCTTCAGATCCACAGTATTATGGCGAGGCTACTAGAAATCCCTTTTGGGAATCCGCCATGCAGGAGGAGTACAAATCCCTCCTCGAGAACCAGACTTGGGATCTGGTTCCCCTTCCTTCTGGAAGGAAAATTGTCAGATGCATATGGGTCTACAGGACCAAGAGCGCAACATATGGACATATTAGCATATACAAATCCAATCTTGTCACCAAAGGCTTTCACCAGGTTCATGGTATTGACTATGATGAGACCTTTGCTCCAGAAGTGAAGATGGATTCCATACGATTGAAACTTTCCATTGCGGTAGCCAAGGGATGGGAAGTCCATCAGATCAATGTGAAGAATGCATTTCTTCATGATGATCTCTTTGAGGAGATCTACATGGAGTAGCCCCAGGGATTTATGTAGGACTCATCTTTTGTATGTCGACTGAAGAAGTCACTTTATGGCATCAAGCAGCCTCCCAGGGCATGGTATGCCAAGATGGATTCCTACCTGTTGTCACAGAACTTTCTTCGTTGTAAATCAGACCCGAATGTCTACATGCTCAGGATGACTAATTCAATTCTACTTTTAGTTCTGTATGTCGATGATTGTTGATTACCAAGTGCTCAAATTCATCGAATGTTGCAGTTAAGAGGATTCTACATGACATGTTTTTGATGACGGACATGAGTCCACTACACTTTTTCCTTGCACTCGATATTAGTCAGGATGCATCAGGCATCAAACTTTCTCAGGCCAAGTATGCATGAGATCTCCTTGAGAGATTTCGCATGACATACTACAAGTCTGCTCTGAATCCTTTCCTATCAGGAGTCAAATTTGAGGATGGTGGGGAGACTCCACTGGTTGACAACACATTGTATAGACAACTAGTGGGGAGCTTATTGTATCTCACACACTCCAGACCATACCTCTCATATGCATTTGGCACAATTTCCAGGTTCATGCAGGGGCCACATGAGCTACATTGGAAATCTACAAAGTGTATCCTTCGATACGTACAGGGCACCATCACCTTTGGGATTCATTATGCAACAGATTCTACATTAGATCTCATCAGGTTTATTGATTCTGAATAGAATGGCGATAACACTGATCACAAGTCCACATCCGGTTACTCACTCAATCTCGGTTCCGGGCCTATCTGTTGGTCAAGCAAGAAGCAAGTTGTTAATGCTCTATCTTTAGCCGAGGCAGAGTACAGAGGGGTAGTTAACATAACCATTCAGGCTATGTGGATACAACATTTTCTCATTGAGTTGGGCATTCAGTTTCATCGGTCGATCATCATCTGGTGTGACAATCATTGCACTCTGAAGTTCTGCAGAGATCCAGTTCAGAGGCAGCGGACGAAGCACATCGAGATCCACATGCACTACATCCAGGACTTAGTACATGAGGGGATCATCGACTTATAGTTATGTCCTTCAGCAGAATAGATGACAAACATCTTCACCTAGACCTTCACTGAGCAGAAGTTCCATTCTCTGCAAAGTTGTCTTGGAGTGAAGGACACAATTGCTTAACAATTGTAGTTCTTCTTTTTACATACATTGCACCTTGAGGGGGGGGTTTCCCATGAAGTTTTCCCTCTTTCCTCACTTTATTTTTAGTGTATCTTTTGTATTTGGGTACCTAACATGGCCTTGTTGCCGGGACCCATTATTTATTTTCACCAT
>JZKD02S2099867.1:396002-416236 GCA_000966675.3 Picea glauca
ACACTTCAGTTTGACTAGTTGAGTTGAGTTTAGATGTTGCATTGGTTTTATCACCATGCAACATTGGGATCATCACCATGCTAATTCAACCTTGCCTTGGTATCATCACCAAACTAGCGCATTACCATTGATTCCTTGAGTTAACTCCTCACTACTCTCTGTTCAGTCAGTTAACTGAAGACTAGTTGACTAGTTAACTCAACTAGGTGGCATTTCACTCCCGTAACTTCCTGAGAGACTAGACTAGGTGGCAGTTCACTCCCGTAACTGCATGAGAGACTAGACTAGGTGGCAGTTCACTCCCGTAACTACTAGTGTGTGTCCAGATCACTCTAGACCACCACTATGGTGCATTGGTTCACCTCCAATGCTCACTCA
This sequence comes from Picea glauca, assembly GCA_000966675.3. Lineage (NCBI taxonomy): Eukaryota > Viridiplantae > Streptophyta > Pinopsida > Pinales > Pinaceae > Picea > Picea glauca. The sequence goes on from JZKD02S2099867.1 coordinate 396,381, forward strand.
TCGAGCTATACAGAGTATATCATGTGTAAACTATTCATTATTCAAAACGGTTAATGAGAATTCTTTCATTCTTTCTCTCCCTCTTCTTCTTTCTTCTATTCTCTCTGCAAATGTGTGTATCATTGTTTAGCTATATCTATTATGTGCAAGTTCAACACATTTACACTACACGCATATGTCTTATTAGAATAGATTACAATGAGGCTCCATAGGCATTTTTGATATTACTCATGAATGCCAAAACCTTAGACATCCAAAAACCTAACCCTAGAAGGTGAAACGCCAAAAGTTATGTGGGCCCTAAAGGTAAGTTGGTGTAATTTGGTACCTCAAATTCCTAGGGTCGTAAATTTTGCATATGACCTCTATTTTAGGCATGTGATAGCCCGTTGGAAAGGTCTTTCAGAGAGCTACACGTTCTGCCCTTAGACTCTGACTATGTCTACAGTTTGACTGTGGCGAGTAAAAAAAAAAACGTTTAGGGGCCCAAAACAACCCTGGAAGTACAACAAGATGTGCTGACATGAAAACATACAAAATAAGCCAGTTGGATTAGGCGAGAGGCCACCCGTATCCTCTTGGAGAATGTGTCAGGCTTCAGACAACCCCATAAGTGTAGAACTCACAATTATAAAGCAATACAGAAAGACGTATTGAATGAAAAACGGACACGAGGAGCCAATTGGAATAGGTGGGTGCCCACCAATATCCACCTGGATCAATCCTCACCCCTTAGGAAGAAATGGTCTCCATTGCGTTGATTTCCCCCATCAGGTGAGGAAACTTTTGCTGGATTTGGTCTCGGGTGAGCCACTTGCCTTGGTGTAGAAGTTTCCCTTCCTTGACAACCCGATAAAGTTGGATCCGCTGTTGGCGAGTGCCCTTGACTTGTGTGTCCACTATATTATCGGTGGATGCTTGTTCCATGTAGTCAAGGTTGACCTCTGTTGGTGTCAATTACTCGACGATCTCAGAGGTGTCCAATAATGGTGGAAAACATGGCCAAAGGAGGTCCACATTGAATATTGGATGCAAACCAAGGAAGGGTGGAGATTTGAGCTCAAAAGCATTGCTACCCATAGCCTTGGTGATAGTGTAAGGCCCATAACGAAGTGGGATAAGATTACGATGGGGCCCGGTGAGACGCTCCTTCTGCAAATGTAACCAGACTTTGTCTCCAACCTAAAACTGGTGTGGTACCCTGTGTTTATCATGGCACTGCTTGTACTTAGCATTGGATTTCTGCAAAATCTTCTAGACCTGTTGGCGGATGTGCTGAATCCACTCAATGAATTTGGTGGGTTTGTCGATCGTAGACTGATCAGGGGAAGAGTCTGTCTATGCGGTGCCAAGAGGAAGTGCAACATCAATGAGTCTAAAGGGTTGGAATCCCAGACCCACCTGAAATGGGCTATGGTCGATGGAACTGTAGAGAGCCCTGTTCTAACTGTGTTGGACATATGGGAGACTCTCGTCCCATGTACGGGGATTCTTAGAATTTTACATGTGCAGGATGCGCATAATCATTCGATTGACGACCTCGGTTTGGCCATCGGTTTGGACAAGTGGATTTTGTGAGATTGGTGTCCAACAAAGATGAGAGACTTGACCAAAAGGTACCGAGGAACCTGTTGTCTCGGTCGGAGATGATAGTTTGTGGTATCCCAAAGTGAACCCAAACTCTTTCAAAGAAGAGCTTGGCAATATCTTCCATTGTGACATTATTCTTATAGGCTAAGAGGATGGCCATCTTCAAAAACCAATCAACGACCACAAACACATAGTCATTTTTGTGCTTGGTGGATGCCAAACCAGACATGTAATCCATGGAGATGGATTCCCACGACTTCTCAGAAATAGGAAGAGGGGTGTATAAGCCTTTCTTCTTGATGGTTGGCTTGGCAATGGCGCAATCAGTGAAAGCTATGATATACTTGTTGACGTCGTCTCAAAGTCCTGGCCAATAAAAATGTTTCTGAAAAACGACCACAGTTTTCTCTACGCCAAAATGTCCTGCCACCCGATTGTAGTGGGCTTCCCAAAGTAGCATTGCACTCTCACTTGTAGGAACATAGAGATGGACCAGGTGGCATAAGAGTCTGTCCTGAATGTGAAAATTAGTGATAGTGGTGCCTATACCCAAGGGTTGATATGTGGTGGTAAAGTCTGGATCTTGCTGATAAAGTTGGGGCCACTCCGATGTTTCATGTCCACAGTAATGGAGCAGAGTAGTGAGTGTAGCCACAGGAGGTCGACTGAGGCAGTCAACGACACGATTGGAGATACATGTCTTATACTTGATGTTGAGATGGAACTGATGTAGGTAGGTGGACCACTTCTGATGGCAGTCATTCTGGAATTTCCCTTGTGTCTATATGAACTACAAAGGCTTATGATTAGTGTGTATGATCGTCTCTTTCCTTAGAATTTAATGTTTCCATTGATGACAGGCTTGTACAATGGAATACATATCCTTATCACAGGTGGGGTATTTCCGGACAGTATCAGAGAGTGTCTCACTTGTTAATGTTTTGCAAGTATAGGAGACATCCTCCAGCCTACAACTTGTTAGATGTGGAATATAGCAACAATGTGAAGTCTTACTCTCAGCTTACAAACCTGAGAGAAATCCCCTAATAAAGGGTTCGTGGTTCCAGCCTGAGACAAAGGTTGGGAATGTATATGGCCTCTTCCATGATGTGAGAGAGAAGAACTCCAGATGATTATCCGATGTAAGAGTGATCTGTTGAGTTAGAGAAATCCTGAAAAGCGTTGGGCACATCATCATGAGAATAAGAAAAAAGACGATGTGATGGATTCCTCTGAACAACATCAGAGTTGATGTGAAGACTCCAGATGATCCTCCTGTCGGTAGCAGCAGGAAAGCAGATCTGTAGAGCAGACATGACTATGGCTGAGCATAAGTGCATGCGTGAGGACCTAGCTCATATGTGTAATACAGTGAGTCAGGTCTATGACATCCCTATGGATGTGGCCCCTAGTGGATGAGCACTAGAGGGTGTATCATATCCTTTGATATATATATTGTTCAAGAGTCAGGCCTACCTGTAACCCTAGTTATTGTGTAAAGGGTACAGGTCGACCCTATCTTATTGTGTCTAACGATAAACTGCAAAAGATAATTAATATTAATTATTACAATAAAAAATAAATAAATATGTCTAAGTGAGGTCGGCCCTGTTGTGCCAATAGACACTTTAGTTAACATGATAAAGTCTAATATAAGTAATATGAAATATTTCATTTGTAGACACACACTCACTTGTACGTTTTGGAAATTTCAACAAGTACACTTCTTGGTAAAAGTTGCGCACCTCTCTTGGGTGCTAGGGTTTCTAGGTTTTGTGCACCCTCTTGTGTGCTAGATAGTCTTGGTAGTGAAAAGGTCTTTCTCTTGAAGAGTATAGCAAAGGATTTGGTTAGGTTTTTCTCTCTTGTTTGAGAAGGGTTTCCCAAGATATATCTTGTGTTCTTGTGCATGGTGCTTCTTCATGTGATCTTGGTTGCTGCAGCATATATGGTTATGGTTAATTGTTAAAATGAAATGAAATTCATATTTAGCCTAAATGATATGAAAAACTAACATGGTATAAGAGCATAGGTCATGCAAGAACCCATTGCACAAGCATCCACCAAGTCTCATCCCTTATCAACATTCTTCACAAGAAAAAGGAAAAACATCACTGTTGTCGTACATGAAAATTAGGGATATTTATTGAAGAAGATTAGTAGCCTCAAAACTTTCTAGAAAAGTGCGCCCGAGCCCAAGGAAATCTTTGGCACCTTCAGTGGGTAGATCTCCCGAAAAGTGAAACCCTAGTTTTCATAAAGTAACAGAAGTACCAAAAAACCAGAAGTACCAGAGTACCAGAAAACTAGAAGTACCAGAGTACCAAAAGTACCAGAAAACTAGAAGTACCAAAAAACCAGAAGCACCAGTCCATAAATCCGCAGGTCAAGTTTGAGGGGGTAAATTTTGGATTTTCATAAATCTGACCGCATCAGCTTACTTGCCTCAGCTTAGCACATCTATCCCCTGGATCAAAATTTCAAAATTTGAAGGTTGAAATATTTGGGTTTCCTCATAAAACCCTAAGTTGTAGTTGCAGTTGCATTTTCAGAATCAGTTGAAGTATCAGCTGTTGTACAAGTTGCAGTCACCCTTGAAGTCTTTTAAGAGTTATTATCGTTGCTACCGGATGATGCCACTACCCGCAAATACTATCAGAGGTATATACTCACATATGTTTAAATTGTTAAAGCTTTCAAGGGTATTTGCAGGAGAAGGGATCTCTTGCCATAAATCTAGAAGGATCTCAAGATCCAACACGTTTAGAAGAATAATGCAACCTAGGTTTGATTATTCTGATATGCATCTATTTGTTATGAAATTTATTTGATATAGGTTGCATGTTGAAGCTATGACCATCATACTAACCTTTGGTCAAGATTAAAGTCAAGATATTAGATGGATTAAACTTGAGATCATAGAATTTGTTCTCTAACCCAACCTTCTGTCAAGATAGAATATTGTCCTAGTACAAAAGACAGGTTGAAGAAAGCACTTGGAAGAAAAGAAACACGCTAGAAGTGAAGACTCCAGGTTTGATTGTTGTAATTGTCATTCCTCTAACTTATATTTCTAAAGTTTTCTACTTTATAAATAGGTGTTGTAGCTGTGATAACAATCCTTAGAATTGTTTTGATTCTAGAGATGTACTCATTATTCTCCTTTAGGATATATTCTTGTTTTGGTTCCTCTTGTTTTCTTGTTCCGTGCAGGTCAAGAAAAAAGGAAGATGCTTATCCTTTAGAGGGAGTCACATTGACTCAAAGGGAGTCAAAACTATTTGAGAAAGAGGAAGAATAAAACCATTTGTGAGACAATCAATGCAATAATGCATGATCAAAATCTTTCTATGATTTCATGGGCAGAAGCATGCATGATGCAGTATATGTTCAGAACAAGAGTCTTCACCAGAATAGAAGCCTTCACCAGAGTGAAGGTTGAGATTGAACACTTCATGTTATTTGGGTTCCCAATGTATCTTCATGTACCCAAAGATAAGAAGTCCAAGCTATATCCTTTAGAAAGAAAGGATACATTGAATCTTCAAAGACATTCCAGATCGACATCTCTGGTTAGAGACAGATTGAGACAAGCAAAAATGTTGTCCTTGAAGAAGAGATAGTCTTTCTAAGATACAGATAATCTCAGATGGAGATTGACAGGAATACTATACCTTCTTTGCCTTTATCGGTTCAAAGGGAGAAAGACATTATTGCTCCAGTTGATATGTTCAGTGATATTATAGCAAGGCATAAAATGCCTACCTAGACTCACTATGCAAGAGACATACAAGCCTCTCAAAGCACATTCCAAGAAAGCAAAAGAGTTTTTCAAAGTCATGATCCACTTCATTGATGCTAAGACTCCTTGTCTTAGAAAAGAAACAAGAGAACCAGTATGAAAAGATGTCATAACAGAAGAATACCGATACATATTAAAGAATGATGCATAAAATATTATTTAGGGACCAGAAAGGAAAGCTTGTCATAACTTCCAAGTGGATCTATAAGATCTAGCATGTAGCTGATGGAAGTATCAAGAAATACACAACAAGATCCATAGACAAAGGTTTCTCATAAACAGAGGGAGTTGTCCATGATAAGACACTTGACCCAATGAACCGATTCACTTCCATCCGTACCGCCATCCATGAGTTGGTATCTATATCAAATAGATAGGTTCTCGATGAGTTTGGATTTCAACAAAGAATGTTACTAATCAAAACCTATACAATGTTGATGACTAGAACCTGATCCTGATGACTCATTCAGAAAGCCTTGTTGTTGAAAACAAGAAAACAATGACTTCTGACTTTCATAAAAGATTTGAGTATGACACACTACTTCTTGGGACAAGAAGTATGACAGAGGACTGATGATTTTTTTTTTTAAAGAAGTATAATAGAATGCAAATCCACTGTGATGAATTTAAAGAAGAAGACTGATGATGATTCAGACGAGACTAATCCATAGTTGATTGGATCACCGATGTATCTGGTTAACACCATAACAGATTCATGCCATGCAGTGAATGTGATGATTCAATCGAGACAAGACTCACTAGAAAAACAACAAAACATGTATTAAGACACAGTTGGATATGATCCGAGTTATGCCTCCAGTGTGAACTTGAGTTTACAAAATATATCGATTCAGATTGAGCAGAAAGTATAGTGGACCGAAAGAGCACATTCGGTTGATGTTATACCTTGAAGTCTTCCAGGGTTTCTTGACACAACAGGAAACAAAAGAGTGTGGCCTTGAGTGCACCAGAGACATAGTATATGTGAAGCAATGTGGCTTCACAAACTTTCGACAGATTTACTTGATCATGAGATGGATCCTATGATGACAACTAAGATCCATGTGATTCCAGTGTTTCCTGATGGTTCAAAACACGACAAGATGAAATACCTTCATATCAGAGATATGATACAGAAGAAAGATGGTATGCTTGTAGTACCTTCCTACACCTAAGTAGACTACAAACATTTACTTGGTGAAAAACTCTTTCCTAGATTAAGAGGGAGTATGGATGACCTTAGCAAAAAAAAAAACTTAGAGTACATCGATATGAGACTTGGCTTGATGGAGAATGCTTCCCTAGTCGAGAGGGAGTGTTAATGTTTTGCAGCTATAGGAGACATCCTCCAACCTACAACCTGTGAGATGTGGAATATAGCAGCAAAGTGAAGTCTTAATCTCATGTTACAAACCTGAGAGAAATCCCCTAATAAAGGGTTCGTGGTTCCAGCCTGAGACAAAGGATAGGAATGTATATGGCCTCCTCCATGACGTGAGAGAGAAAAACTCCAAATGATTATCCGATGTAAGAGCGATCTATTGAATTAGAGAAATCATGAAAAGCGTTGGGCACATCATCATGAGAATACGAACAAAGATGATGTGATGGCCTCCTATGAACAACAACAGAGTTGATGTGAAGACTCCAGATGATCCTCCTATCGGTAGTAGCAGGAAAGCAGATCTGTAGAGTAGACATGACTATGGCCGAGGATAAGTGCATGTGTGAGGACCTAGCTCATATATGTAATGCAGTGACTCAGGTCTATGACATCCCTATGGATGTGGCCCTTAGTGGATGAGCATTAGAGGGTGTATCAGATCCTTTGCTATATATATTGTTCAAGAGTCAGACGTACCTGTAACCCTAGTTATTGTGTAAAGGGTACAAGTCGGCCCTATCTTATTGTGTCTAAATATAAATTGCAAAAGATAATTAATATCAATATCAATATTAATATTAATATTAATTATTATAATAAAAATAAATAAATATGTCTAAGTGAGGTTAGCCCTATTGTGCCAACAGACACTTTAGTTAACAGGACAAAGTCTAATATAAGTAAGATGCAATCTTTCATTTGTATACACACACACTCACTTGTAAGTTTTGAAAATTTCAGCAAGTACACTTCTTGGTAAAAGTTGCGCACCTCTCTTGGGCGCTAGGGTTTCTAGGTTTTGTGCACCCTCTTGTGTGATAGGATATTCTTGGTGGTGAAAAGGTATTTCTCTTGAAGAGTATAGCAAAGGATTTGGATGGGTTTTTCTCCCTTGTTTGAGAAGGGTTTCTCAGGATATATCTTGTGTTCTTGTGCATGGTGCTTCTTCATATGATCTTGGTTGCTGCAACATTTATGGTTATAGTTAATTGTTAAAATGAAATGAAATTCATATTTATCATAAATGATATGAAAAACTAACATCACTATGGTATGCCACCGGATGCACGTGTTGAGTGAGAACTGTGCCCACAACATAGTCATATGCATCGGTCTCAATCTTGAATGGTTGTTGCAGATCAGGCAAGGAGGGTACTGGAGATGAGCACAAACGATGTTTTAGATCTTCGAATACTCGTTGTTTCTCCTTCCCCCACACGAAATTGACCCTACCACCACCCTTGGTCACCTGGATGAGGGCCCATGCAATATGGTAGAATCCCAACATGAACCGTCGGTAAAAAATGGCTAGTCCCAAGAAGCTTCGAAGCTTGGTCAGTGTGGTCAGGGTTGGCCAATCACACATGACTTGGATCTTAGCTGGATCAACATGTACCCCATTCTCATCAACAATGTAGTCTAGGTATTGGACCTTGTTCATCCCAAAAGAGCATTTTTTCAAGTTGGCATAAATCTTGTGCTGCAACAGATTGCTCAAAACCTGTTGAATATGCCGCATGTGCTCCTCCCACGTTCTGCTGAAGATGAGGATGTCAGATCCAAATATACTACCACAAAGGATTTGGTGAAGGGTCTCAATACATCGTCGATCAACCTCATGAAAGTGGCTGGTACATTTGTTAAGCCAAAGGGCATGACTAGCCATTCGTAGAGACCTTCTTTAGACTTGAAGGTTGTCTTCCAGACATCAGTTGGTTCGATGGGAACATGGTGGTAGCCAGACTTCAGGTCAATCTTGCTGAAGAACGTTTCCCCCTTGAGTTGGTCAAGAAGGTCATCAATCCTGGGAATGGGGTAGCGGTTTTTGACTATGAATTTTTTAAGGCTCTGTAATCAATGCAGAGTCGCCAAGTCTCGTCCTTCTGCACCAGTACAATCGGGCTTCCACACGGGGAGGAGTTGGGTATGATGTGCCCCTTTTGAAGAATCTCTTAGATTTGATGCTTGATTTCGTCATTCTCCATCGACGAGCGTCAATATACTGGTCCATTAGGTATATGTGCATCGAGGTTCAGATCAATTGGATGCTTGACTTGGCAGTGTGTCGATACCCCTCTAGGTGAGACGAAGATGTCTCTGTATTCTTCCACGATCTCGTCCACCTTATTTTGATGCAAAGAGAGGCATTGTGTAGAGGCCACAGATGTGGCGGTGACCTTCTTCTTATTGTGAGCACCGATCACAAAGAAGACAAACTTCCCAGTCTGTGAAATGACCTTACTGCATTTCTTAGCAGAGATTAAAGAAATAGAAGTAGGTGGTGCCACATCTGGGATCCTGTACAATTGTCTACCCAAAGTAATAATAACATTGCGGGGTCTAGAATCATACACAACATGACACTTCCACAAATATGGTTGTCCTAAATGAACATCACAAACTTCAAGGGGAGAAATATCACACAATACCTCATCTTTGAAAGGCTTGATGTCGTAGGGCAAACGACATTGTTGTTTGACACAAATATCTCTCCCTTGATGAATCTAGTCGATGGTGTAGGGATGCGAGTGCGGTGTTATTGGCAGGTTCATCTGCTTGACGACCTCTGCTAAAATCAGGTTCTTCTGACTAATGCTATCAATAGTGAAATGAAGCAGAGCTCTCTTGACCCACATCTGCGAGTGAAAGAGGCGTTCCCCTTCCTCTGGTTCTTCTAGTTTGCTTGGATGGAATTTGGTGGCAGCGACTGTGGAGCTAGGTTTAACATCGATAATCCACTTCCCTCCTTCAGGATTTGACTCAGAATTAGATCCAACCTTTGACTCAGAAGCCTTCAACTCGACCAGAAGGGACTTCTTATAGTGACATTCGTCGATGTTGTGCAAATGAATTTTATGGTACTCACACCATTTTCCCATGTCTTTCTTCGTCTTCTCGTTGCCCTTCTTATGTTGCGGCTTGGACGGATTGTCCCAAGGGCGGCCATCTCGACTTGGTCCCTTGTTGTGTGGGTTGGGGTTGCCTTTTCCTTGCTTCAGCTATGAGGGACTTGCAGATCCAAACTCTCATCGTTTCTACTTAAATATTTTCTCGATCTTGACAACGTATCTATAATCCGTGCCCAATGAGGTGATGTCCAGGAAATCGATTTCCGTTTGAAGGTATCTATGTAAACAGTCACGGTATTTGAGCACCATATGACGCTCAAAATATTTGATACCCAATTTGGTGCGTATGGTATGGAAAATATTGGTGAAGTCTGGTACTGTCTGGTCCCTTTCTTGACATAGGGTGGTCCATCTGGTGTACTGGTCCTCGTAGCTTCCAACAGGGTAGTATTTTTCTTTAATGGCATCCCGGAAGAAATCCCATGTAGGGGCCACCACAAAAATTGTAGATTCCTCCATGAACCTTTTCTCAAATTAAGTATTCCACCAGTATTTAACATGGGGAACGACCTTGAGGAGTGAAAAATTGATATTTTCCCTATCGGAAAAATTGTGGACCGAAAAGTATTCTTTGAACAGATTCAACCATTTATCTACAACATCTGCATCTATCAGACCTTGAAATAATGGAATATCAAAATTTACCTATACATTGAAGGGGGTTGCATGGCCGCTTGATGAAGATGCTTCTACCGTGGGCAACCGTCAAAGGATCTGAGCGAAGTTGTCCATCATTTCGTTCCTTTGTCGCGTGAGGGCTTCCTCGAGCAAAATTTTAATAGGATCTCCTGCTCCATCATCTTTATTTTCATCTCCCATGGTTTGTTGTTGGGCTTGGCGCGACCGATCTGGTAATGGATTGATTAGTTTGAGTCCCAACTTCTTCTACCCAAACCTTGTCGGGGACATGCACAAAGAAAAATAAATGAAGAGTAGACCGCTTTGATACCATTGATCCGGATTTAGGAGAAAAACGAACTGATTAACAAACTGAATACAATAAACATAGAGATAGGAAGAATAACACAAATATCCAGTGAACAATATCTTTTATTAAATAATGAAATAGGCCGAAACTGTAAAACTGCAGAACTGAAACTTGCTCGAATGGTGGTATTTATCTCTGAGAAGAGATGTGGCTGCTACGCACATCCATCTTAGCAGAATGGATTACAATGAGGCTCCATAGGCCTTTTTGATATTACTCATGAATTCCAAAACCCTAGACATCCAAAAACCTAACCCTAGAAGATGAAACGCCAAAAGTTATGTGGGCCCTATAGGTAAGTTGGTGTAATTTGGTACTTCAACTTCCTAGGGCCATAAATTTTTCATATGACCTCCATTTTAGGTGCGTGATAGCCTGTTGGAAAGGTCTTTCAGAGAGCTACACATTCCATTGTCAGACTCTGACTTTGTCTACAATCTGATTGTGGTGAATAAAAAAAACAATGTTTAGGGGACCAAAACAACCTTGGAAGTACAACATGATGTGCTGACATGAAAACATACAAATAAAGCCAGTTGGATTAGGCGAGAGGCCACCTGTATCCACCTAGAGAATGTGTGAGGCTTCATAAAACCCCAGAAGTGTAGAACTCACAATTATAAAGCAGTACAAAAAGACATGTTGAATAAAAAACAGACACGAGGAGCTAGTTGGAATAGGTGGGTAGCCACCAATATCCACCTGGATCATATGGGTTTCTAGCAAAGGCATAATGTTTGCACAAGGTTCCATGGACACTTCACATACCTTAGTCGGAGCATATGAATAAAACATCAACTTATAATGATTAACAAATACTTTTTTATGTTGTCCTAGAGAGTGATTTTATTGTTCACCTAAGCATGCCTTATTCATTGAGCATTAAAATTGTGTAAATGAATTATTTTGTATGTAAACTTATGATTTTGTAATAATGTTTTAATCCTAGACTTTTATACTATCAAATTTCAATATCTATAAAAAGAGGCAATGATAAGTGTCTCGTCACTCTCTTTTTATTAATAACTTAATCCTTAAGTTGGTTTTTCTGTAGCTTTGGTATAAATACTGCTTTTCCCCTTCTCACTTGCAAGTCTATATCATTTTAAAAATGCAATGAACAAATTTTCTTAGAGAAGTCTCCTTCCATTAATAAAATTTGCACAGTCAATCAACCATATAATATGCAAGTACCCCCAACACTTCATGGCTTTGCTAGTATTTGAGTTTTATTATTATAATATCTTTTGTTGTTAGTATCTATTGCTCTTGTACTTATAGTGTCATTTTAGGGACATGTTGCACACTGCAAGTTGATATCAAAATAAATATTAAGTGGCGGTGTTGATTCAAGGGTTTATATTGCGACTATTTGTGGTTTGTGATCCCAACATTATAGTCAATCAAGAATCTCATACAACTCTAAGAATAATGAGGGAGATACTGAATATGATATGTTGTCATTCATCATAATGAACATTAATGCCTAAGGAATATTTGAATCAAAGGTTCAAAAATACATACAACAAAGCTTGCCTAAGACTCGGAGAAGGTACATGAGGAAACATGTGGGAAGATGAAATCCCAACACCAAAAAACCACACATTGTGATTTTGGAATTGATGTTGAAGTGGTTATGTGGCTAAGATCAATCGAGCTAGTTGATCCAGATTATATTGAGAACAAAATGAGATACAAACAAAACTGTAGTAGTGAACACATAAGTACAGTGAGACCCAAATTTTACTAATAACATAGTTACCGACTTAATGAGATATGTGACCTCAAAATGAGAACTCTGGCCCAAAAAAACCATATTTTTGCATTAAAAAACATCAAAATCAACCCCCAAATCAAAAAGTGGTGCTACCAATAGCATCATTTTTTTTAATGGGGTCAAAATTACAACCTTTTTCAAACATGGCTTTCAAAACTCAGACAATAGCTCATAAAAACCTTAAAATCAACACCTAAAAAAATATGTTTTTGAAATTTTCTTTTCTTTTCAAAATGTTAAAATTTGAGATCATTTGAAATTGTATTTTTTTCACTTGGTACCATTAAAACCAAAACCTCAAAATCAACCATCAAATTGAAAATTACTTCTACAAGTAGCACCCATTCTAAAATTGGGGTATGAAAATGACACATTTTTATAAAGTGGTAAAAGAACTCATCATTACTATAAACAAAATCATAAAATCAACCCTTAATTGTTTACTTTTTAAATCTTATTATCAATCAAAACACAAGGTAATACATAATTCCATGAAAATATCACAATATACTTTAAAAATTCAACGTCACTTTTTAATAATTTTTTTACTTGTAATAAAAAAAAGTAAATACAAGTTACATTGAATGAAACATAAAAATATTGTTATATTGTCCATATTCAAAACATACGAGCCAATAAATTTTATTATATTATCCATAATAAAAAAACACATCATTCATAAAGCATAAAAAAAGATTCATAACTTCATGTAAGATCATATGTAAGTTCAATGCTCATTTCTAGTTACCATGCAAATATCACATGGATAAAAGATGCATAAAATGTTTGATACACTTATTAAGATCAACTCATGGTTTCTGAAATACCATCAGAGTCTACATTGTTTTCAAATGAATGATTGGATGAAGATGTAGATGATCCATAGTCTTGTCTATTGTTGATAAATGCACCATCTGAGTCTACATGCATGCCCAACATTTCAGATGCCAAATGCCTTTTAGATCTATGACTATGTTTAAAAGACTCACATCTTGCATTTATTTCTTGTGGCAACAACCTCTTTATAATCTTTGTTGTCTTAGAGTGAAGAGTTCCTCTCTTTGTCAAATTGAAGTCATAAACAAGTATGTCAACATCATCCAATTTCAAGAGGTCAGTGCGACGACGAGTTGTATTTTGACCATTTCTTTTTCTCTTTTTATTGGCATGTTTCTCAACCACCATCTCTAGTTTGTAAACACCATTGAATGGGTGTGTATTTGTTGCATACCAATGCACTTCAATTGCAATACCATCATCATTTTCTTTCTCAATCTTTATAACATTTCCAATCCAGAATGGATAGCCATGTGGATCTTCAGTCGCTAAAACTGCAATCATGCTACCCTCCTTAATATCTTGTACTGAACCCCTGTAAAGGTCTTCCATGGCTTCATGTTGTGTGCGTAACCTTCGCGAACCATTATACATTTCTCTTTCCTCTGCTTGTGTAAATTCAATAACACCTTGAGATTCTTGTTGAACTTCAACAATGTTTGTTTCTTCAGATTCATTTGGCATATTTTGTGGCCAATGAAATGGAGTCTTCAATATCATATATTCATTTGTTGAGATTCAAATTATGTCACTTTGACTATTGAAAAAAGACTCCCACCAAACCAAATCAACAACATCAAAGTACCCATATGTATCCTTAATGAATTTTTTTTATTTCTTCCAGGCATTCAAAATAATCTACATCTCTATTACACCTTCATGCATTATGGATTTCAACAACAGATTGTCAAAATAATAACTTTGATGCAAATATTGGACGATCTGGAATGAACTTCAAAAATGATAAACCTGATGAAGGCCCCCATTCTATAGTAGTTGAATACTACTTTCCCCATATAAGTGTTTTCCTATCAATTTTTTTGAAACAAAATTGATGTTGGAAGCTAATGCCATTAAGATGCTCAATATATTTTTATTCACGATGTGATCCCTAAATAAATGTTCTCATGCCAAGAGTTTCTTCTAATATATGAAAAGCAGGCCCTGGAATGTATGCTTTATTAATACATTCAATAAATGATGGTAGAATTCCAACATTTTCCCTCTGCAATGTTAATGAAAAACGACTGAACATTTGATCAATATGATCATGAGTGTGTCCAACAAGAAGGAAACCAACTTTCACATTTTGAAAGATTCTCATTTCAACAAGCATGCTTAAATATCCAAACACAATTTGTTTTTTATTTTCACGACTAGCGTTGTCCAACTATAGATAGAGAACTTGAGGAAGATTTCCAGACCAGTGAGTGAGCACATGATGAATTATGGTTATGGTCATATTTGCATCATTATGAATATTTGGAGCTGTGAAGTAAACCTTTGGACACAGTTTTCCATTGAAAACCATACAACCAACCAAGTGAAACTGACTGAAATTCTCTTCCTATAAATTTTTGGGTGTACGAACAAAACGTGGTAGAACTGTTTTCTTTCGGTCCATGCCATTAATTATCATACCCAAATATTTGTTTGGAGTATCATAACACTTCTTCCGATGTTTGTACAACTTTTGTCTTTCACTTGATTGTTGATTCCGATGGTCTTGAAGTGCTTTGACTATGGAATCTGCACATGACATAAAATGAAAATATCAATCGTATGTTTTCATAGTTGATAACTATTCAATTTAAATAATAATAATAATAATAATAATAAATACATACCTCTTTATGCCCCTTCAAATTTATCTCTTCTTGATTTAAGAGTAGCACATATACTACAAATCCCCATCCTTGACTTCTAAGGAATGCGAACATTGTTGAATTGTTTTTTCCATATTCTTGTAAAATATACATATGTAATAAAATTACCATTTCCTTCAACACTTGCATCATATCCTTTGTACAAGTTGTAGATTTCCCTCGAGAAATTATCTAGAATATGTATTGTGTCTCTATCTGACATACACTCTCCATGTTTGGAAAATAAATCATGCATCCATGACAATTTAGTGTTTGTCAATGGCCCACTTTCTCGTCCATGATGTGCTTTTGAATAAAATGAAGGATATTTTTCCAACCTTGTCTGGATTCTTGATAGACAAAGATTACCAATTGAGTGAATTTTTTTGAAATCTTTTCTGCAAAGTAAAATATTCCCAATGCGATAATCATATCATGTATTGGTGGATATCATGCACCCCATCAAATATGAATTTTTCATGCTCTTATTCATTGAAAAATATGTCTTCATTTTATTCAAGGCATACATGTAGTCCATGATTTTCAAACAATTCTTTTGACAAAATTCACCTGAAATCAATTCACTTATGGAAATTGATTTAGTGAGAAATTATGTCCTAGACCTTGTATAACTAGGATGATTTGGATTGATATAAAAAGGTATAATCCTGGTCCTAGACACAATGTTTCTATGCAATGTCTCCACTATTTCATCATCCTCACTAGAAGGATTTTCCTTATCACCACAAGGAGTATCAAGAAAAAAATTGTCAGGAGATTGAACTAGAGAATGTCGATCACCTTGATTTGTTGCAGTTGAATAATTGAGAACATCATCATCAACATAATCATTTGGAGGATAATCATCATCAACGTTGTGTCCACTATTGACATAATCATCTTCATTGCTTTCAAAATCCCCACTTGAGTGAAAATTTTCACCATCCGGCTTAGTGCCTTGAAAATCTTCATCAGTATCTTGAAAATCATCACTTGGAGGAAAATCAACATCAACATTGTTGCTTTTTAATTTATCACCCGGGAAAGAGTGTCCACCAATGACGCAATCATCTTCGCTACTTTGAAAATTGCCACTTGTGAGATATTATTCATCATCCTCATTACTAGCTTGAAAATCCTCACTTGGAGGAAAATCATCATCACCGTCATCATTACTTTTAAAATCTCCACTTGGGGGGGGATTATTCATCATCCTCATTCGTGCCTTGGAAATCCTCACTTGGAGGAAAATCTTCATCAATACCTTCAAAATCCTCACTTGGAGGAAATTCATCATAATTGACATTACTGTCTTTAAATTCCCCATTCGGGAAAAAGTGTCCACCCTTGTCATAATCATCTTCATTACTTTTAAAATTTCCACTTGAGGGAATTTCTCCATCATTTTCATTGGTGCCTTGGAAATCTTCATCGGTACCTTGAAACTCCTCACTTGGAGGAGAATTTTCATCCCAATAATTTAAACGTTGATCATAGTCTCCACTTTGACCTACATTTTGATTATTTTCATTACTATTAAACTACTGAATAAATTTATCACCATCATATTCCTCCTCTTCATCATTGGTGCCCTCAAAGTCCTCTGATTTAGGACTTTCATGAGGAACATGTTGAATAAAATTGCGTGCAATATGATCAAAATTCTGACTAGCTGAAAAATGTGACGCCTCATTTGCATTACAAGCATTCCTATCACATTTCCTAGTCTCAACATAAGAGGTATGCGAACAATTTGTTGATGTCTCAGAAATAAAATCTTCTTTATATGACGAAGCCATCCCTTCTCTCTGAGAACATAGAATGATACAAATGTTCACCCTCCCTATGACATTATTATAACATGCATAATGATTTTTTCACTCTAAATGCCCCGCCACCCTCCCCAAAAGAAAAAAAATTCCCTCCAAAATTCCCCCCCCCAAAAAATATTCCCAAAAATTTCACCCCAAAATATTCTCTCCAAAATTCCCCCCTCAAATTTTTCCCTCAAAAATTTCCCCCAATTTTTTTTTTTGCTTATTTTCCCTTAAAAATTAGAAACAATTTTTACTCTTTTATTTTGTTATTTACATGTTAAATACAATATTTATCATGTTTATTTATTTATCCCACATTTATTAAACATATTGATGATCCATATAATTTTAGGTATATATGTAGACAATATACCTAATTTTTATTTATCCCACATTCGTTATACTAACAATAGTTTATATCATCTGTGTTATATATACACAGTCTTGTTTGATCTTTTTACATTGTGTGATATCTTGGGCAGTATTCGTTAAAGGATTTGGAGCAAGCTATTAGAGAGAAATATCGAGAAGACATAACCTTAAATTTGTTTAGATGTTTTCTATTTTTTTCTAAAAAATACCCAACTTTTTTAAAAATTTGTGACTTTTTTCAAAATAATTTAACAAAATCCTTGAGATTAAAAAAAAGAAGAAGTCAAATTTAGGTATAGTTTTTTTTTTTTTATTAGTTTTGGCCCATGGTGGTTACTGGGCAATGTCCAGGGCTTGGTTGTGGGGGATGGGGGGATGCATAAGCCCAATAACTCCACGGGTCAATTTTTTTTACATATGGGTAATTTTTTTTTTAATTAGTTTTTATATTCAATGTTTTTTTTGTTTTGTTTATTATAACGTAAAAGGCCTACTTTTTTTTTTTATCTTAATATAGGAAAATGGAAGGAAAGTGATTATCTATGAATATATATGGATCACGACCTACAATAATGGCATCCAAAAATGCAACTGGAACCTCCATGAATGTTAGGCAACAAAATGATAGCATAACACTTGAGCTATCAAAGGAAATGAAGAATGTTAGAGAGTGGAAATCTGTGGAAGGTGAAAACAAACTGGAATATTCTTGGTTTGTTAAAGACAAGAAAGGCAACAATGGAGATCATATATATGTGTATTGTGTCGAATTAGAACATGTGCAAGGAAATTATCAGGCACTCGACTTGTTATGAGATATATGTTTGGTGCCAACCACAAATACTGTTTATGCACTTGTCAAACAAGGCAAAACTTATATCAAGTTTAGATATTGTTTCAAATTGAGCAATTATAACAAGAATGAATGTTTTTCAGAATTATGTGCATCCATAGTTGATGACATTGAGAAAGACAATGTAAGTTTTTTATTTCTATTTTTGTGTTGTTTATTATTTTTAGTATCTTGATAATGTTTTAATTTTATTTAACATGAAAATGTTATATTTTATTTTTATAGGATTTTGTTGAACGACTTTCACATATGTTAGTGGGGATTTACTCTATAGAGAATAATGGCATGGATGTCATCAACGCTTTTCATATTGAAAAGACACAAGAAGGAAGGAAAAATAAACAAAAAGTAATGGAGGTTGAACCTGCAAGAGTATACAAAGAAGAACATGAACGAAGAAAGAAAAATCCTCATTCTAGAAATCCTAAAAGGGTTACATTTGAAAATGAGGAAACTCCAAATGAAGATTTTGTTGAGATTTGTCCCAATGAGGTTATCACTCCTTCTCGCCAAAAGAATAAACAAGATAAATGCAAAAGAGCGATAGCTGATGATGAGTCTATTTCTATTGATTATGAAGAAATCATTGATTTAGATGAAACACATTTAAATCATAAGAGGAATAAAACAAATGTTGATAATGTTCAAGAAGCCATCGTTAGCTTAGAGTATTATAGTGAAAGTCCTAAAGGTCGCAGAGAAATAATAACACTAGGTGTTGATCTAGAGGATGGTATTATGAAAACAACACAAAATGTCATTCAAAATAGAATGAGAATGAAAAACTTAGTTGATGATGGCCACACATTTCAGTTGAATGTGAAACAAATTTATAAACCCACAGAAGGGCAATAAAAATATCAAATTAGAAAACCGCATCACTTGCATATTCACAATTTGAAAGCATTGGTTAGGTACAATCCAGAGACACATGTGGTTGACTACCTAGTTCTTGTTGACCCAATGAAATTTCCTACAAGGGGAGAATTTGATAGATCAAAATGTTTTGACTACAAATATTATGTGATTGAAGGAAATCATTCTGCAGAGTCTAGAAGAGAATTGATGCAAGAATATCCCAATAATCGTTTTTTTGAGATAGACAAATGCATAATTTATGTCGGTTTAACAGATTCAGAAGAAAATTTATTGGCATGGGATCATAGTATAAACAATGAGTATAGAATGTCTATGAATTTATTTAAAGGGTGAGATTTATCCATAATGAATTTTCTGAAATATGTCATGGGGAAAGATCAAATGTTGGTGTTAAGTTTCGAAAGCAATGTTGTATGGAAATAAGATTCCCACTTGATGATGAAAATATAAAAGAAAAAAATCACAAAGGAAGTGATATATTTAGAGCTATGGATAACTATTTTCAATTGGGATTTAGAATTGGACAGGTATGGGAGTTGATAGATAAGATATTCACCTTATGAGAAAATATTAGTATAAAAAATCAGAGAGTTAAGAAGGCTAAACCATTGATATGTGGCACAAGTAAGATAGGTCTTGACATAAACAATCTTCCAAGCGATATGACGATAACACCTTGGAGATCAATACAAGGAGTGAAGGATGATAAACTTATCATAACTATATTATCACGTGTTAGGTCGAGAGAATTGTCAATGGAAGAAATGTGTGATGAAT
Organism: Picea glauca; assembly: GCA_000966675.3. Taxonomy (NCBI): domain Eukaryota; kingdom Viridiplantae; phylum Streptophyta; class Pinopsida; order Pinales; family Pinaceae; genus Picea; species Picea glauca. Next base: position 416,231 of record JZKD02S2099867.1, read on the forward strand.
TTAAAA
>JZKD02S2099867.1:418126-431266 GCA_000966675.3 Picea glauca
ATTTTGACTGTTTTTTTGTTCAATTATGTCCATAAAAATGTTTTATTTGACATGTTATTTTAAGGAATATGTACCAAAATGTATAGGTTTTTTTTATTATATATGGCTATAAAATGTGTATTTTTTTTTTCTAAATATTCAAAAATAGTGTTATTTCACTACAAATTTTTTTCGATGTATTGAAGTAAAAGGTAAACAATGCGTTAAAAATAATGTTTTTCACTATATTTAAAAAGCATGGAACAATAAATTAATTGAGACAAAATTATATGAAAAATCGTAACTTCAAAAAAGTAAATGGTAAAAAATATTTTTAAGATTGAAAGAAGCATGAAAAATGACTAAAAACACTGTTGAATAAAATAAAAAATTAGAAAAAATGACTAAAAACGTCGTTGAATAAAAAAAAATGAAAAAATTGAAAAAAGCTGAAAAATAAGCATTTAAAAAAATAATGTGGAAACATTGTGGATTGAAAAAATTAAAATATCGAAAAACCACCTAAAAATGGAGGGGGGTTGCTACCGGTAGCACCATTTTTAAAAACGGGGTAAAAAATCGAACCCCCAAAAAATGAGAACTCTGTAGAGTTCTCATTAAGTTGGTAACTATGTTTAATGAATAAAATAACATAGTACTGTAGAATACGAATTGGCTAGAATGGCGGTAGCTTATTTATGAAGAGAAAGAGATGTTGGCTACGCTCATTTGCAAAAATATGTTACAAGAGGTTAAAAGAGTGACCTTGTTGGCTACATCATGAAAGAATAATAATATATTTTTTTTTAAATGAGAGGGCTCATATATATATATAGTACTCACAGATGCATTTTCCCTCAAGAGTCGTATCTTTTCACTTATTTTAATATTATTATAAGTTATATATATTTTTTATCTCATTTTACAAATACCATGGGTTACAAAACCATGGGCTCATAAACCACCAATGATAAAAACTAATTAATAACCATGTAAACATATTTTTACCATATTATTATTATTATTTATTTTATTTTTCTCCATATTTTAAATACCATAGGTGTATGCCATGGTTTATCAAAACCATGGGATAAACCATGGGCTCAAAAAGGTTGAGTCAATGGAAGAGGTGGATGACCACCGATATCCAGCTAGACAATCCTCCCCCTTAGGAAGCAATGGTCCCCATTGTGTCAAGTTCTCTCAAAAGACGGGGAACTTTTGTTGAATCTAAACCTTAGTGAGCCACTTGCCTTGCTGTAGTAGTTGTTCGGATCTGACAACTCGATATAGATGTAAATTATGCTGGTAGGTGGCTTTCATTTTAGTCTCCATGATTTATCCATTGTATCTTTCTCAATGTGGTCGAGGTTGAGTTTGGTAGGGGATAAATGCTTAGCCACCTCTGAGGTGTCCAACAAAGGCGGATAATATAGTTGGAGCAACTCCACATTAAATATTGGGTGCAAGCCAAGGAAAGGAGGAATACTCAATTCAAAATCATTTTCACCCACAACCTTTGTGATGGTGTAAGGCCCATATCAGAGTGGTATTAGCTTCCTATGAGGGCCTATGAGGCGCTCTTTCTACAAGTGCAACCACACCTTATCACCAACTTGAAGCTTGTGTGGAACCCAATGTTGGTTGTGTCATTGCTTGTACTTGGCATTAGCCTTTTGAAGGATGTCATGAACCTGTTGTTGGAGGTAATAGATCCGTTTAACAAATGTGGCTACATGATCTGCCTCGGTTTGAGTGTGGGAGGACTATGTCGGTGAAGATGCAGTGGGAAAAGCTACATCAATGGGGGTTAATGGTTGGAACCCCAAGCACACTTGAAATGGGTTTTGGCTAATAGAGTTGTGAAGAGATCTATTATAGATATGTTAAACATATGGAAGACTCCCATCCCATGTACGTGGATGCTTGGAGTTGTACATGCATAGAATATATACAATCACTTGGTTGACCACTTTTGTTTGTCCATCTATTTGGGGGTGGAAGTTAGTTGATTTGGTCAACTTGGTGTCCATTAGAGACCATATGCTAGATGATGCAGGAGCATCGACAACTCATCAAGCTAGCCAGCGCGGAGCGGAGAACAGCTGGACAACGCCAGCACAAATTTTGAAACACCTAGATATTTGTTGCGCCAAACATAAATGTGTGAAATTAATGAAGCGCACTTGTACATTGTAATGGACCTTGAGCGGATAAGCTCATGCTCTTAGGTAGATGAGGCATTTAAGATAGTTAAGGTAAAGTAGATAGAACATTTAATTCTAGATTTGATGGCCTAAGAGCTCGAGAGGGAAACGGGATATAGACACCCTCCTTTGTACATTGTAAGAGAATCATTATTGAGCGCATTCTGAAGAGAATAGTAGCAGAGAAGTGTTTGAAGAACTTCCATGTACATATATTGAATTAATGGAAAAGCTCTGATTCAATTCCATGGTTGTGTTATTCTCTGTGTACTGTTGATGTTGTGCTCATGAATGTTTGTTTTCTTGCCATGCACTTGCTTTTATATGTTGTGTATGTGATTTCATGGTTAAAGTGAAGTCTGGGAGAATAAGGAGTTAGTTTCAATTGTTTCTCTATCTTGAACCAGAGGATTCCTACAAGGAGTGCAGTTGAATTTGTCCGCAAGGAGTGCGTGACTGCAGGGTTCAAGTAGAGAGAAATTTTGTTCTAAGTTCCTTGAGATGCAAGTTGAGCACAAAGCCATGCAATGTGTGCGCAGGCTGGATGAAGACTCAGAATTGCAATTCTGAGCAAAGAGAATCAAGACTGCTATTGCAGGTTAGTGCGCAGAGTCAAAGAACTCCAACTCTTAGGGTGTTTTGAAGATTCGCTGTAAGGGTGCGTACAAGGAGTTCTTCCTGAGGGATTTGAGTCACGAAGCTTAGGAGAGATAAGCCTTTGAATTCATCTAGGGCCTGCACAGAGAGGTTGCGCTGGAAGTGTTCGAGCAAGTGTTGGAAACTTGCATGCAGTTGGACAGGCTTCGTGGAATAAGCACTTGTTTCAAGTTGTAACTTGAACAGACTGTCGGAATCCTCCAAGGAGAATCCGCAAGAATCCGAGGCATAGGATCTTGCAGAGGTTCAAGGAAGCCATCGTGCAAGTGAGGAGAAAGTTCGAAGCTCGGAAGGGCAGGAGTGTCGATTGGGATCATGAGGAGTATAGCTCAACTCGTGAATCGACATATCGAGAGTTCGCGAGAAAGGGGCGGAAGGCTTGGCCACGGAAGTTGTGAAAAGGTGAGAAGCGACATTCCGGTGATCATGTGGACAGTGTGGGCCACAACGAGGTGATGTGACAGGGGATGTGAGATATCGACATCTCGGGCATCGGGAGTCGAGGCAAAAATCACTTGACCATGCGAGTAGCGAGGTTCTGAGGAAGCGAGATCGCGAGTTGTCGGCATATCGGCACATTGGATCTCGGGAGTTTCAATCCTGAGTGTTTAGTGCCCCGATTTGTGAAGGGAAATAGAGTGAAGTTCCTATAGCGGCGAAAGAATTCAGCATTGACTGGTATCTTGGGTCTCGGAGGTTCGGGAACCCAGAGATAGACCGTGAGCTCGCGAAGCTACGATTTTCGATTTTCTCGATAAGTGAGCCAAGGGAAAGTCACGTAAAAGAACTGTGGGTGCAGATCTTCTGATAGGAAGATAGAAGAGCCTTTGACGCTCTTCGGGCCGAAAGAAGAGAAGGTCCTGGAAGAGGCGATCGTTCTCCGAGGAGTGCGGGTGGCCATCAAGTGGTATCAGAGCAGGAAATACTTTGCTTTCCGTAGCAGAGAAGAGAAGACATCATGCCGCCAAGGAGAGAAAGGCAATCACCAGATCCTGAAGAATGGGAGGTGAGGAGAAGAGGTAGGCCAGCAGGAAATCCAGAAATGGAGCGGCAGATGAGAGATCTCCGAGCAAGGCTTGAGGAGATGGAGACAGTGCAGAGACGCGGAGTTGGTGCAGGGGATCTTAGTGATTCCGAGGTTGAAGAGGAAGATGGACGTGAAGAAGAGGTCACAACAGAGGATGCATCAACTGAGTGATTGATTAAAGCTATCGCTAGGATGAGTTCCAAGACCAAAATGGATATTCCAGCTTATGAAGGAAGCCTGGATGCAGAAGAGCTGCTAGATTGGATTAGGGCTCTTGACACCTACTTCGATTATGAAGATATCGAAGAGGATAAGAAGGTAAGGCATGCTGTTACCAAGTTGAAGGGACATGCAACATTATGGTGGGATGAACTACAAGCTGACAGACGCTGCAAAGGCAAGCAGAAGATCAAAAGCTGGGATCGAATGATCATGAAGATGAAGGCGAAGTTCATCCCGAGAGATTATCAAATCACTCTGTTCAGGAGAATGCAGAACCTGAGACAAAAACTGATGACAGTCAAGGAATATACCGAAGAATTCTATCGACTGAACATCAGAGCAGGTCATCGGGAGAGCGATGATGAAAAATTTGCTAGATATCTGAATGGTATGAGGTATGACATTCAGGATGAGTTAAGCATGCTAACCATCCGAACGGTGGAAGATGCTTACCAATTGGATCTGAAAGCCGAGGAGAAGTTGAGCCGTAAGCAAGGTCAGTGAGGGCGATGCAGAAGTCAGCCTAGGGGCAAGGAAGTTGCCCAGGAGAAAATTCAGAAGCCCAAGGAGGAATGGAGAAAACCTCAGGGTAAGGTTGAGAGAGGCAGAACCTCACAGAGGCAACCATATGTTGAGCAGAAAGGACAACAAAATGATCAGCGAGGAGATTATGCTGATGCAAACACTCTTCCTCGTACTAGAGGTTATGCCGAGGAAGAGGAGGATTCATCACATGTTTTACATGTGGGAAGAATGGGCACAAGTCATTTGAGTGTTCAGAGAAGAAGAAGGACATTGGAGAAGCTCACATCGCTGAAGCGCAGAGGTGTGATGCTGAGACTGAAGACGCCGAAAGTGGAAGATCGCTTGGGATGCATAAAGTCCTTTTGACACCCGAGAAGGAGGTGGAGGACACAGCTCAGAGAAGCAGACTATTCAGAACCGCATGCACAAGCAAGGACAGACAGTGCAAGGTCATTGTGGACAACGGGAGCACAGACAATCTCGTTTCAACCGAGATGGTGGAAAAGTTAGAGCTGGAGACAACCTATCACCCGAGTCCGTATAAAGTTTCATGGCTACAGAAGGGACATCAGGTGAGTGTCACTAAACAGTGTTTAGTTGAATTCAATATAGGTGGGTATAATGATAAAATTCTGTGTGATGTTATTCCCATGGATGTATGTCATCTATTGCTGGGTAGACCATGGCAGTATGACAGAAATTTTGTTCATGATGGAAGGATGAACAGATACACTTTAGAGAAGGACGGAAGAACACATAGATTGCTTGCAATAAAGGATAAAGAAGTGAAGCCGGAAGTAAGCAACACGATACTTCTTATGAGTGGGAAGGAGCTGCTTACAGAGATTGAGAAGAAAGAAGATCCACAATTCTTTGTGGTTAGGAAACCGAGAATTGTCCTGACTAGCACAAGAGTGGACGATCTGCCGGATGAGATTCAGGAACTGCTGGGGAAGTTCATTGATATCATCATGGATGAATTACCTCATTCGTTGCCACCGATGAGGAGTGTGAGTCATAACATCGACCTCATACCAGGAGCCAGTTTGTCGAATAAGGCTGCGTACAGATTGACGCCACAAGAGAATGAGGAGGTCAGGAGGTAGGTACAAGAGCTGCTGGATAAAGGACTGGTCAGGGAAATCTTGAGTCCGTGTGATTTACCAACAGTGCTTAGTCCGAAGAAGGATGGAGGCTGGAGAATGTGCACTGACTCTAGAGCGATAAACAAAATCACCATCAGGTACAGATTTCCACTACCGAGAATGGATGATCTGATAGATTGCCTAAGTGGGGCAAATTATTTTTCAAAGATTGATCTGAAGAGCGGATATCATCAGATTCGAATGAGAGAAGGTGATGAATGGAAGACAGCATTCAAGACAAATGAAGGTTTGTACGAATGGCTGGTCATGCCGTTTGGTTTGAAAAACGCACCGAGCACATTCATGAGGCTGATGAATGAAGTCTTGAGAGAATTCATTGGGAAGTGTGTAGTCGTATATTTGGATGATATATTGATCTACAGTAAGATGAAGGCTGAACATTTGAAGCATTTGGCCATTGTGATGAGAAAGCTACAGCAGGAGAAGCTGTTGGTCAACATGAAGAAGTGCTCTTTCATGAAGACAGAGCTCATTTATTTGGGTTTTTTTATTTCGGCTAATGAGTTGAAGATGGATCCAAAGAAGGTGGAAGTGATCATGAATTGGCCATCGCCGAGAAATATTTTCGAGGTGAGAAGTTTCCATGGTTTGGCTAGTTTCTACCGAAAGTTCATTAGGAATTTCAGTGGAATTAGCAGAGCGATGATGGACACAGTGAAGAAGCAGCATAAGACTTTTCATTGGACAGAAGAGGCAGAAAAGAGCTTCAATCTGTTGAAGCGAAAGATAATGGAATGACCAGTGTTGGTGTTGCCGGACTTCAAGAAGACCTTCCAAGTGAAGTGTGACGCAAGCGGATATGCCATAGGAGCGGTCTTGAGTCAGGAGGACAGGCCAGTTGCATATTTCAAAAAAAAACTGGATGATGCAAAATTGAAATACTCCACGTATGATAAGGAGTTTTATGCCATCATACATGCATTAAAGAAGTGGAGGCATTACTTGATCCCAAAGGAGTTTGTATTGTACAGTGATAATCATGCATTGCAGTTTGTAAGTCAACAGGATAAGTTGAATCAGAAGCATGCAAAATGGGTAGAGTATATGCAGAATTTTACGTTTGTGATTAAGCACATTTCAGGGACTGCTAACAAAGTAGTTGATGCGTTGAGCAGGAAATGTTTGTTGCTGCAGGAGTTCCGAGTCAAGACCTTAGGTTTTGAAAATATCAGGGATATGTATGCAGGGGATGTAGACTTTGGCAAAGCATATGAAGCAGCTGAGAATCTAGTTCTCAGAGACCGAAGCCCATGGATAGATTACATGATCCAGGAGGGATTGTTGTTCACATGAAATCAACTTTGTATTCCAAATTGCTCCATGAGGGAGAATTTGCTAAAGGAAAAGCATAGTGGAGGCTTAACAGGGCACTTTGGTCACGAAAAAACATTCGCCAAGCTGAGCGAATCATATTTTTGGCCAGGCATGCGAGCAGATGTCAAGAAGTTTGTTGACAGGTGTCGAATATGTCAACTTTCGAAGGGCCGGAAGCAGAATGTAGGTCTTTATCAGCCATTACCCATACCCGAGAGGCCATGGGAGGCGAACGGCATGGATTTTGTTTTGGGTTTTCCAAGGACGCAGAGAGGGGTTGATTCCATCTTTGTGGTGGTGGACAGGTTTTCAAAGATGGCACATTTTATACCATGCCAGAAGACTAGCGATGCAACACACATCACAAATTTGTTTTTCAAAGAGGTTGTTAGACTTCATGGATTGCCGAGAAGTATAGTCTCGGACAGAGATACCAAATTCATAGGTCATTTTTGGAGGACGCTATGGAAGAAGCTGGGAACTAACTTGGCGTTTAGTTCAGCATATCATCCATAGACAGACGGATAGACCGAGGTGGTCAACAGGAGTCTTGGAGATTTACTGAGGATTTTGGTGACGGAGCACCATACCAGTTGGGACAATGTGTTGCCACAAGCAGAGTTTGCCTACAATGATTCTGTGAATCGGAGCACAGGCAAAAGTCCATTTCAGATTGTGTATGGGATGCAACCGAGGGGAGTTTCTAAACTCAGGGAGTCAGAGCAGACTACAACTAGCAACACTAGTGCAGAAGAGTTCGCTGAATCAATGAAAGAACTTCATGGTAAGGTGAAGCAGCGACTAATGAATTCAAATCAGGGGTACAAATGCAGAGTCGATCAGCGGAAAAGACAACTTCACTTTGAAGTTGGTGATCTTGTTCTAACACACTTGAGGAAAGAAAGGTTCCCGAGGGGAACATACAATAAACTCAAGATGAAGAAAATCGGGCCATGCAGAGTTCTGAAGAAATTCGGAGAGAATGCATATGAGATTTAGTTTCCGGATGGCATCGGGATATCTCTGATATTTAACGTTTTAGATTTATACCCATACAGAGCTGGAGAAGCAGAGGATGGAACTGAGGAACCAGTGATCCAGTGGATGAAGCAATTACCAGTTGCAGAGAAGCCACAGATGGAGCATATACTGGACAAGAGAGTGGGAAGAAAGACCAGGCGAAGGCAATATTTTGAGTACCTGGTCAAATGGAAGAACCACCCAGTGGAAGACGCTAGCTGGAAGACTGAAGAAGTTATCCAAAAGCATGGACAGAAGCTTCACTTCTTTATCCTTTATCGGAAGCAATCTATGTGTTCTTCCGTCCTTCTCTAAAGTGTATGTGTTCATCCTTCCGTCATGAACAACATTTCTGTCATACTTCCATGGTCTACCCAACAATAGATGACATACATCCATGGGAATAACATCACACAGAATTTTATCATTATACCCACCTATCTTGAATTCAACTAAACACTATTTAGTGACACTCACCTGATGTCCCTTTTGTAGCCATGAAACTTTGTACGGACTCGGGTGATCGGTTGTCTCCAGCTCTAACTTTTCCACCATATCGGTTGAAACGAGATTGTCTGTGCTCCCGCTGTCCACAATGACCTTGCACTTTCTGTCCTTGCTTGTGCATGCGGTTCTGAATAGTCTGCTTCTCTGAGCTGTGTCCTCCACCTCCTTCTCGGGTGTCAAAAGGAATTTATGCATCCCAAGCGATCTTCCGCTTTCGGCGTCTTCAGTCTCAGCATCACACCTTCGCACTTCAGCGATGTGAGCTTCTCCAATGTCCTTCTTCTTTGGACACTCAAATGACTTGTGCCCATTCTTCCCACATGTAAAACATGTGAAGAGTCCTCCTCTTCCTCTGCCTTGACCTCTAGTACGAGGAAGAGTGTTTGCATTAGCATAATCTCCTCGCTGATCATTTTGCTGTCCTCTCTGCTCAACATATGGTTGCCTCTGTGAGGTTCCGCCTCTCTCAACCTTACCCTGAGGTTTTCTCGATTCCTCCTTGGGCTTCTGAATTTTCTCCTGGGCAACTACCTTGCCCCTGGGCTGACTTCTGCCTCGCCCTCAGTGACCTTGCTTACGGCTCAGCTTATCCTCAGCTTTCAGAGCCAATTGGTAAGAATCTTCCACCGTTCGGATGGATAGCATGCTTAACTCATCCTGAATGTCATACCTCAGACCATTCATATATCTAGAAACTTTTTCATCATTGCTCTCCCAATGACCTGCTCTGATGTTCAGTCGATAGAATTCTTCGGTATATTCCTTGACTGTCATCAGTTTCTGTCTCAGGTTCTGCATTCGCCTGAACAAAGTGATTTGATAATCTCTCGGGATGAACTTCGCCTTCATCTTCGCGATCATTCAATCCCTGCTTTTGATCCTCTGCTTGCCTTTGCAGCGTCTCTCAGCTTGTAGTTCGTCCCACCATAATGCTGCATGTCCCTTCTACTTGGTAACATCATGCCTTACCTTCTTATCCTCTTCAATATCTTCATAATTGAAGTAGGTGTCAAGAGCCCTAATCCAATCTAGCAACTCTTCTGCATCCAGGCTTCCTTCATAAGCTGGAATATCCATTTTGGTCTTGGACCTCATCCTGGCGATAGCTTTAATCAATCGCTCAGTTGATGCATCTTCTGATGTGACCTCTTCTTCACGTCCAAATTCCTCTTCAACCTCGGAATCACTAAGATCCCCTGCACCAACTCCGTGTCTCTGCATTGTCTCCATATCCTCAAGCCTTGCTCGAAGATCTCTCATCTGCCGCTCCATTTCTGAATTTCCTGCTGGCCTACCTCTTCTCCTCACCTCCCTGTCTTCGGGATCTGGTGATTTCCTTTCTCTCCTTGGCGGCATGATGTCTTCTCTTCTCTGCTACAGAAAGCAAAGTATTTCCCCCTCTGATACCACTTGACGGCCACCCGCACTCCTTGGAGAACGATCGCCTCTTCTAGGACTTTCTCTTCTTTCGGCTCGAAGAGCGTCAAAGGCTCTTCTATCTTCCTATCGAAAGATCTGCACCCACAATTCTTTTACGTGACTTTCCCTTGGCTCACTTATCGGGAAAATCGGAACTCGCAACTTCGTGAGCTCACGGTCTATCTCTGGGTTCCCGAACCTCCGAGACCCAAGATACCAGTCAATGCTGACTTCTTTCGCTGCTATCGGAACTTCGCTCTATCACCCTTCGCAACTCGGGGCACTAAACACTCAGGATTCAAACTCCCGAGATTCGATGTGCCGAGATGCCGACAACTCGCGATCTCGCTTCCTCGGAACCTCGCTACTTGCGTGGTCAAGTGATTTTTTCCTCGACTCCCGATGCCCGAGACGCCGATATCTTGCATCCTCTGTCACATCACCTCGCTGTGGCCCACACTGTCCACATGATCATCAGAATGTCGCTTCTCGCCTTTTCACAACTTCCGTGGCAAAGCCTTCCGCCCCTTTCTCCCGAACTCCCGATATGTCAATTCACGAGTCGAGCTATACTCCTCGTGATCCCGATCGACGCTCCTGCCCTTCCGAGCTTCGAACTTTCTCCTCACTTGCACGATGGCTTCCTTGAACCTCTGCAAGATCCTATGCCTAGGATTCTTGCGGATTCTCCTTGGAGGATTCCGACAGTCCATTCAAGTTACAACTTGAAACAAGCGCTTATTCCACGAAGCCTGTCCAACTGCACGCAAGTTTCCAACACTTGCTCGAACACTTCCAACACAACCTCTCTGTGCAGGCCCTAGATGAATTCAAAGGCTTATCTCTCCTGAGCTTCGCGACTTCAAATCCCTCAGGAAGAACTCCTTGTACGCACCCTTACGACGAATCTTAAAAACACCCTAAGAGTTGGAGTTCTTTGACTCTGCGCACTAACCTGCAGCAACAGTCTTGACTCTCTTTGCTCAGAATTGCAATTCTGAGTCTTCGTCCAGCCTGCACACACCTTGCACGGATTTGTGCTCAACTTGTATCTCGAGGAACTTAGAACAAAAGTTCTCTCTACTTGAACCCTGCAGTCACGCACTCCTTGCAGACAAATTCAACTGCACTCCTTGCAGGAATCCTCTGGTTCAAGATAGAGAAACAATTGAAACTAACTCCTTATTCTCCCAAACTTCACTTTAACCATGAAATCACATACACAGCATATAAAAGCAAGTGCATGGAAAGAAAACAAACATTCATGAGCACAACATCAACAGTACATAGAGAATAACACAACCATGGAATTGAATCAGAGCTTTTCCATTAATTCAATATCTGTACATGGAAGTTCTTCAAACACTTCTCTGCAACTATTCTCTTCAGAATGCGCTCAATAATGATCCTCTTACAATGTACAAAGGAGGGTGTCTATATCCTGTTTCCCTCTCGAGCTCTTAGGCCATCAAATCTAGAATTAAATGTTCTATCTACTTTACCTTAACTATCTTAAATGCCTCATCTACCTAAGAGCATGAGCTTATCCGCTCAAGGTCCATTACAATGTACAAGTGCGCTTCATTAATTTCACACATTTATGTTTGGTGCAACAAATATCTAGGTGTTTCAAAATTCGTGCTGACGCTGTCCAGCTGTTCTCCGCTCCACGCTGGCTAGCTTAATGAGTTGTCGATGCTCCTGCATCACTAGACTAGAAGGTACTCAGGAACATGTTGTCCCTATCTAAAATAATGGTCTGTGGTAGCCCAAAATGAACCCAGACATGCTCAAAGAAGAGCTTAGAAGTGGCATTGGATGTGACACTCTTCTTACATGGTGCTAAAATGGTCATTTTAGAGAACCAATCGACAACCACAAATACACAATCGTGAGCTTGTTTGGTGGAAGGTAAACCTGACATGTAATCCATGGAGACTAATTCCCATGGCTTGTTTGGGGTAGATAGAGGAGTGTACATCCCTTGCTTCTTGATAGTCGGTTTAGTGTTGTAACATGTACTACAAAACTTGATGTACTCGATAACGTCTTATAGAAGCTTTGGCCAATGAAAATACCTCTACAATATCGTTATTGTCTTCTTCACACCAAAGTGTCTGGCCACCCGAATCTAATGTGCCTCCCAAATCAACTTCTCACGCTCACTTGAAGGGACACAAAGATGGACCAAATAACACATGAGTGCATCCTAGAGGTGGAATTCTAAGACTTGTTTGCCTGCGTTCAATGCCTGATATGTAGTAACGAAGTCATAGTCATTATGGTATAAATGTGGCCACCCGGAGGTCTTGTATCCACAAGAGTTAATAAATGTGGTTAGTTCCATGACCAGGGGCCGACTGAGGAAGTCTGGGACACGATTGGTGATGCCCTTCTTATACGTAATGTTCAAGTGGAATTGTTGCAGGTATCTGGACCACTTTTTATGGTGATCATTATGTAACTTTCCTTGTGTATGAATGAATTGCAAAGGATTTGATACCAATGATCCATATTATATTAAGAACAAAATCAGATACAAACAAAACTATATCAGAGAACACATAAGTATAGTGAAATCCAACTTTTATTAATGAATAAAATAACAAAGTACTATAGAATACAAACTTTCTAGAATAGTGGTAGCTTATTTCTAAAGAGAAAGAGATGTCGACTACGCTCATTCGCAAAAATATATTACAAGAGGTTGAAAGAGTGACCTTGTTGGATACATCATTGTTGGTTGTGGAGCCTGATTATCTTCCTGATTCAGAGCTCCTTGCTTTCAGCCGTGTCTATACCCCATGAAGTATTTACACCCTAGAAGTATGTACACTCTTCCATGCGGGGGAGTGCAGAGGGGGGGTACCCCCTCTGCGGGGTCTGTGGGGTCCATCCCCTCGGCTGGGGGGTCTGGGGGCAAGCGGGCCCCCAGAAGGGGTTTGGGGGCGAATCCCCGAAGCAAAAATTGCCTTATAAAATTATATTGTAATTTCATTGTAAATCTGGACCGTTCATTATAAGGTCGCAGATCTAACGGTAAAGATTATGTTAGGGTTTTTTGCCCTAGAAGGCAACCCTCTTTTATGAGGGAAAT
>JZKD02S2099867.1:435639-466995 GCA_000966675.3 Picea glauca
GCAATTTCTCTGGTGGACGTAGCCCACACTGAGTGAACCACGTAAATCTGTGTCTCTCTTGTATTGTGTGTCTTCTGTGTTTTTGTTTCTGCATTTGTTTTATTTTATTGCTCCGTGGTCCTGTTTTTCTAACAATCATGAAGGAATAATAATATATCCTTTTACACATGAGAAGGCTCATATATATAGTACTTACAAATGCATTTTTCATTAAGAGTCATATAGTTTCACTTATTTTGATATTATTGTATGTTTATTTTCTTTATCCCATTTTACAAATACCATGGGTGACAAAACCACGGGCTCATAAACCACCAATGGTAAAAACTAATTAATAACCGTGCAAACATCTTTTTACCATTTTAATATTATTATTATTTATTTTATTTCTCTCCATCTTTTAAATACCATGGGTGTATACCATGGTTTATCAAAACCATGGGCTCGAAAATGTTGATTCAGTGGAAGAGGTGGATGGCCAATGAAAAGAAATTTGCTCCACTTAAGCAATCCATTAAATCATCCATTCTCGGTAAATGGAATCTGTACATGATGGTGATCTTCTTGATGGCTCTAGAGTCTATGCACATTCTCCACCCTCCATATTTCTTTGGGCTTAACACAGTTGGTATTGTGCATGGGCTCAAACTTTCTCTGACCAAACCCTTATCCAACAATTCTTGGACTTGGTTCCTCACCTCCTCATTTTCTCTAGGTGTTAATCTGTACGCTGCCTTGTTCGGTAGGCTTTCTCCTAGTATCAAGTCGAAATGATGACTGATACTCTTGATGGGCGGAAATGAGTTTGGCAGCTCATCCACCACTATATCAACGAAATTATCCAGCATCTCCTGAACTTCTTCAGGCAAATAATCCATTGACGTACTTGTAAGGATGACTCTGGGCTTCCTCACCACAACAAACTGCATCTATTGTTCTTCCTTGACTTCTTTCAAGAGTTCTTTCCCACTCATGAGAAGTATGCTTGTGTTGGCTTCCTCTTTCACTCTCTTCTCATCCATTGGCAACAACATATGCGTCCTACCATTCTTCTCAAATGTATATGTATTTTTCCTCCCATCATGAATGACATTTCTGTCAAACTTCCATGGTCTTCCCAACAAAATGTGACATACATCCATGCGAATTACATCACATAGGATTTCATCTTTATATCCTCCTATTTTAATTTCAACCAGGCATTGTTTAGTGATCATTACTTGGTGTCCTTTTTGCAGCCATGAGACTTTGTATGGCCTTGGATGTGCAGTTGTCTTCAGCTCCAATTTTTCCACCATCTCTGTGGATACTAGGTTTTCAGTACTTCCACTGTCAATGATCATCTTGCATACTTTATCCTTAGTCTTGCAAGTTGTCTTGAAGACACTGTTTCTCTGCACTAGTTTTTCAATTTCTGCCACTGGTTTTAAGAGAACTTTTCTCAACATCAGGGATGCTCCATCCTCTACTCCTTCTGCCTCAACATCTCTTCGTTGTGCTTCTGAAATGTGAGCTTTTCCTCCTTCCTTCTTCTTCTCAGGACATTCCCAAGACATGTGCCCTAACTTTCCACAGTTATAGCACCTTACTCCTCCTCTGCCTCTTCCTCTAGATGAGTTTCTTCCACCACTATGTCTCCCTCGTGAACATGCTCCTCATTCTGATTCGTTGTGTGGTTTATCAACCTCATCCTTAGTCTGATGTGCTCTGTCACGGTTAAATCCCTTTCTTTTGCATGGGACCGAGCTTTTACCTCTTCCTCCCTGGTTTTGTTTTCTTACTAGCTTCTCCTTTGCCTTCAACGCAAACTGATAAGCATCTTCCACAGTCCTCACTAACATCATGCTAAGTTTGTCCTGGATTTCATATCTCAAGCCATTTATATATCTGACGAATTTCTCTTCGTCTCTCTCCCGTTGTCCAGTTCTAATGTTCAGTCGGTAGAACTCCTTGGTGTACTCCTTGGCTGTCATCCCTTTCTGTCTCAGGTTATGTAGCTTCCTAAATAGATTGATCTAGTAGTCTTTGGGTATGAACTTAGCCTTCAGTTTGGCTACCATCCTGTCCCAACTCTTTATCCTCTGTTTTCCTTTACTTCTCCTCTCAGCCTGCAGTTCATCCCACCACAATGCTACATGTCCTTTTAGCCTAGTGACTGCCTGCGTCACCTTCTTCTCCTCATCGACATCTTCATAGTCGAAGTTTTTGTCCATGGACCTTATCCAGTCCAACAGTTCTTCATCATCTAGATTTCCCTCATACATGGGGACCTCTATCTTAGCTCTGCCTCCCAATCTGGCAACTGCTCTCAACAAACGTTCTTCTGCAACATCCTCTCCTGCAGCTTCTTCAACCTCAACCTCTTCACTTTCTGCATCACTGACATCCCCAACGTCAGGTGCTCTTATCTGTGTTGATTCCATTGTTTCCAATCGGGCGCGAAGCTCTCGCATCTCCCTCTCTACAACACGGTTGGCTAAAGGCGGCTCTCGTCTTCTTGGTGGCATTATGTTGACTGCTTGTCACACATAGAGTACAGCTTCGAGTTCTCTGTCTCCTTCTTTTCCTCCTTCGCCTGAAGTCTACAGACGAAAAACTAAGGCTCTGATACCACTTGGTGTAGACCCCCTACCTCAGCAAGATTTTGTGACCTCCCGGTCTCTGGATCGTTCTCTTACCTGAGCCAAAATGGCCCTTCGAGCTCCTGCTGGAACCCTTTGGAAAAATCCACAGGTCCCTTCGTCCTTTGGTACAGGTCTTGAGAAAACCTGTGTGTGCATCCTTTTCATATTTCAAGGTTTCACGATTTTGCGAGTCGGGACTCCACGTCTCCTGACTCCTGGTCTCTCGAACGCTCGAACCCCAAAATGACGAAATCTACCCGTGACCACGTTCCGCCTTTTGGGATTTCGGAATTCACGATTTCGCGATTCCGACGGCAGACGGTTCTTGGCCCTTCAACCTCCTGGGTCCTGAAATGTCGAAAAGGGCTTAGCCTCTGTCCATGTGACCATATATCTATGTCCACATGATTAACGCCAAAGCACTATTGGCTTTCGTGATTCGGGGAATCGAGGTGCAAGCGCTCCCCCATTTTCTGTCTTTCAAAATCCCGGTTCACGAAATGCCGAATTGGCTTGGCGTTCACTCTTTCGGGGTTTCATGATTCGGGGAATTGCGATGCAAGGGTCCCTCCTTTCCCCTTTCGAACCCTCGGTGGCTGAAATGTCGAAACTGAAAAATGCCAAAATGTTCCAACACCTATCCCTTCGAGGTTCCACGTTTCGTGAAATGAGAACGCAGGGGATATCTCTGCTTCTAGGGATTCTCGGTTGCCGAAATACTGAAATTCCTTAGCGTTCAATCAACAGCTCATAATAGCTCATGAGATCTATGACCCAAGTTCGATCTTGTTATTTCGCTAATTCACGATTCGGGGTTTTGGGAGACAAGGACCTCTGTCGTGTCCCTGTTCCTTGGAACTCTCGGTTGCCAAAATGTCGAAACGTCGAAATGATTTGGTGTTCGATCGACGTCTCATGATAGTCACTGAGATCTACAGCTCAGACCTCTTCCTCGTTGTTGACCTCCTTACAACTCCACTTGATCCAACGATTGGCTGTATTTCGTGACCCTCCTCGAGAGTTCTTCACCGTCCGTTCAGATCTCCGAGATCTCCCCTCCTGGATCTACGCAGCGTTAAAGCTTGTTCTTCTCCCTCAAATCATACGGTCTGCATGATCTTCCACCATGATCCAACGCTCAACGATTTTCTTCCTCCTAAGATTTTACTCGCTTCAGATTTAGAAAATTTTCTAAGTCTTCAAGACTCGGTCTTCACCTCTTCCCAGGAATGAGTTATTGGATTTCGATAACTCTTCCGAAGTGTTATTCCTCCTAATCTTTGTCTGGTTCAGACTTCGATCTCCCACGCACTCCTTGCATCTAAGGGATTTAGATAACTCAGATCCACGGTGTTCCTCTCTGGCTCGATGCACACCTTGTAGAGCTTCTAATGAAGAGAAACAATTGAAACTCGGAAAATTCACAGTTCCATCCACTTGTTCATGAAAAAAAAAAATAACAGGAAAATGCACGCAGTCCAAACACCACACATTTGGGTCAATTTTCCATTCTTTTATATTCACAAGTTCCCACTGGCTACACCATACATTCAAATTTACAATCACTCAAAATATCGATATCTCCTGCTAACTCGCAGTTTTTCTTTTACAGCTAGTATCTCTCTGTATTTCTCCTCTCCTGCTAACTGGGTGTGTAAAATTCTACATAACTCAAAGATGTTTCTAGCGCTTCCCCTGGCTACTTGCCTACTCTAAAATTCATCCTACACTATCTTAGTTCAGTCGCATTCCAGAGCCGAAGTGGAAACTCCTGCTCTGTTTACAATTTTCAAAAAGTGCCTCAAAGGGTAAAATTCGACATCGGTTCAAGCGTGCCTCCAAAAGGTGAATTTTGGCGCTGAGTGGAGGCATATTCAAAGTCAGTTGTAACTACTCACGTTGAAGTTCTGGAAGAACTCTCATGTGTTGTGTGGTCCAGCCTCTGTGTGCTTGCCAACGATGCTCCTGCATCATACTCCCCTTGACAAAAATTCATGGACCCCTGTCCATGAGCTCCTCTACTAACTTTCCCTGCTTCTAGATAGCAGCTTCGTTTTCCCAACTGGCATATTCTATTGGGTGTCCCTTCCATTTGACCAGATACTCAAAATAATTCTTCCTCCTGGTCTTTTTGCCAATCCTCTGATCCATAATTTTCTCCATCTGTGGTTTTTCTACCACAGGCATCTGTTTCTCCCACTAAATCTTTCCTTGATCTTCTGACCCTTATGTGTCATCTTTCCTATAATGGTACAGGTCTAAAACATTGAATATGGGTGAAATGCCCACACCATCTGGCAACTCGATCTCATAGGCATTTGCATCAAACTTCCTCAAGATCTTACAGGGTCCTATCTTCTTCATCTTCAATTTGTTATATGTTCCCCTAGGGAACCTTTCCTTCCTGAGATGTGATAGAACTTGATCTCCCACTTCAAATTGAAGTTCCCTGTTATGCTGATCAGCTCTGTGTTTGTATTTCTAATTAGAACTCTGTAATTGTTCTTTGATCCGACCATGGAGTCTCTACATCTCAACAACAAAATCCTCTACTCCAACGCTTCTGATCTCTCCCTGTTCCAAGTCCCTTAACTCAAACACTCCCCTAGGTTTCATTCCATATAGTATTTGGAATGGGATCCTTCTGATGCTCCTGTTTGGTGAGTCACTGTATACAAATTCTACTTGTGGCAGAATCTGATCCCACTAGTTATGGTGTTCAATAACCAGGCTTCTCAATAAGTTTCCCAAACTTCTATTTACCACCTCAATCTGCCCATCTGTCTGAGGGTGATAAGCTGAGTTGAAGGACAAATTTGTCCCCATATTCTTCCACAATGTCCTCCAAAAGTGACCAACAAATTTTGTGTCTCCATCTGAGACAATGCTCCTGGGTACACCGTGAAGTCTCACAACTTCTCTGAAAAACAGATTTGCAACATGTGTTGCATCACTGGTCTTCTAGCATGGGATGAAATGTGCCATCTTTGAAAACCTATGCACCACCACAAATATGGAATCGAATCCCCTTTGTGTTCTTGGTAATCCCAACACGGAATCCATGCTTATTGCATCCCAAGGACTCTCTGGTATTGGCAATGGTTGATACAATCCAGTGTTATGTCTTTTCCCCTTTGCATGTTGACAGAGCCTACATTTATTCACAAACTTTATCACCTCTGTTCTCATACCTGACCAATAGTATGAATTTCTCAACTGTGCAAACGTTTTATCATGGCCGAAATGTCCAGCCAATCCTCCACTATGCTTCTCCTTCAGAATATTGTCCCTCATTGAGCATTTTGGTATGCACAATTGATTTCCTCTAAACAAAAATCCTTCCTAAACCATATACTCTGTCCACTGACTTCTATCTCTCAGTACATGGCTTGTACATGCTTCGTAGGCCTCCTTGAAATATGTATCATCACAATACATATCCTTAAGGTGTTCAAACCCCAAGGTCTTCACCTGGAATTCTTGCATGATCAAACATCTCTTGCTTAACGTATCGACAACCTTGTTAGCATTCCTAGAAATATGTTTTATGACAAAGGTAAAATTTTGCATAAATTCAACCCATTTTGCATGCCTCTGATTCAATTTTTCTTGTCGGGTTATGAATTGTAAATCTTGGTTATCGTTGTAGAAGACAAACTCTTGCGGGACAAGATAATGCCTCCATTTCTTCAAAGCTTGAATTATGGCATAAAACTCCTTGTCATATGTGGAGTATTTCCTCTTAGTCTCATTCAGCTTCTCGCTGAAATAGGCAACAGGTCGATTGTCCTGACTCAGAACTGCTCCTATTGCAACTCCACTTGCATCACATCTTATCTGAAATATCTTCTCAAAATTTGGCAAGACCAGAATTGGTCATTATGTTATCTTCTCCTTCAATATATTGAAGCTCTTTTCGGCCTCCTCTGTCCATTTAAAAGACTTGTGTCGCTTCTTTACTATATCCATCATGGGTGCACAAATCCCATTAAAGTCTCTAATGAACTTTCTATAAAAACTTGCTAAACCATGAAAGCTCCTTACCTCGAACATGCTCCTTGGTGACGACCATTCTCTGATCGCTTTCACCTTCTCTGGATCCATCTTCAGTTTATTCGAAGAGATCACGAAACCCAAATAAATTAGTTAAGTCTTCATAAGAGAGGACTTCTTTAAATTGATCAATAGTTTCTCTTGTTGTAGCCTCCTCATTACCAGCGTTAGGTGCCTCAAATTATCCTCTTTAGTCTTTCTAAATATCAATATATCGTCCAGATATACAACTATGAACTTGCCAATGAAATCTTTCATAATTTCATTCATCAACTTCATAAAAGTACTCGGGGCATTCATCAAGCCAAATGGCATAACTAGCCACTCATACAGATCTTCATTCGTCTTAAAGGTTGTTTTCCATTCATCACCTTCCCTCATCCTAATCTGGTGATATCCACTTCTCAGATCTATCTCAGAAAAGAAATTTGCTCCACTTAAGAAATCCATTAAATCATCCATTCTCGGTAAAGGGAATCTGTACCTGATGGTGATCTTGTTGATGGCTCTCGAGTCTATGCACATTCTCCACCCTCCATCTTTCTTTGGGCTTAACACAGTTGGTACTGCGCATGGGCTCAAACTTTCTCTGACCAAACCCTTATCCAACAATTCTTGGACTTGGTTCCTCACCTCCTTATTTTCTCGAGGTGTTAATATGTACGCTACCTTGTTCGGCAAGCTTGCTCCTGGTATCAATTCGATATGATGACCGATACTCCTAATGGGCGGCAATGAGTTTGGCAGCTCATCCACCACTATATCAACAAAATTATCCAGCAGCTCCTGAACTTCTAGGCAAATCATCCAGTGACGTACTCATAAGGATGACTTTGGGCTTCCTCACCACAATGAACTGCATCTCTTGTTCTTCCTTGACTTCTTTCAAGAGTTCCTTCCCACTCATGAGAAGTATGCTTGTGTTGGCTTCCTCTTTCACTCTCTTCTCCTCCATTGGCAGCAACATATGCGTCCTACCATTCTTCTCCAATGAATATGTATTTTTCCTCCCATCATGAATGACATTTCTGTCAAAGTGCCATGGTCTTCCCAACAGAATGTGACATACGTCCATGGGAATTACATCACATAGTATTTCATCTTTATATCCTCCTATTTTAATTTCAACCAGACATTGTTTAGTGATCATTACCTGGTGTCCTTTTTGCAGCCATGAGACTTTGTATGGACTTGGATGTGCAGTTGTCTTCAACTCCAATTTTTCCACCATCTCTGTGGATACTAGGTTGTCAATACTTCCACTGTCAATGATCACCTTGAATACTTTATCCTTAGTCTTGCAAGTTGTCTTGAAGAGACTGTTTCTCTGCACTGATTTTTCAATTTCTGCCTCTGGTTTTAAGAGAACTTTTCTCAACATAAAGGATGCTCCATCCTCTGCTCCTTCTACCTCAACATCTCTTCGTTGTGCTTCTGAAATGTGAGCTTCTCCTCCTTCCTTCTTCTTCTTGGGACATTCCCAAGACATGTGCCCTATCTTTCCATAGTTATAACACCTTACTCCTCCTCTGCCTCTTCCTCTAGAAAAGTTTCTTCCACCACTCTGTCTCCCTCGTGAACTTCCTCCTCATTCTAAGTCATTGTGTGGTTTCTCAACCTTGTCCTTAGACTGATGTGCTCTGTCACAGTTAAATCCCTTGCTTTTGCTTGGGACCGAGCTTTTACCTCTTCCTCACTGGTTATGTTTTCTGACCAGCTTCTCCTATGCCTTCAGCGCAAACTGATAGGCATCTTCCACAGTCCTCACTGACATCATGCTAAGTTCATCCTGGATTTCATATCTCAAGCCATTTATATATCTGAGGAATTTCTTTCGTCTCTCTCCCGTTGTCCAATTCTGATGTTCAACCGGTAGAACTCCTCGGTGTACTCCTTGGCTGTCATCCCTTTCTGTCTCAGGTTCTGTAGCTTCCTGAACAGATTGATCTGGTAGTCTTTGGGTATGAACTTAGCCTTCAGTTTGGCTACCATCCTGTCCCAACTCTTTATCCTCTGTTTGCCTTTACTTCTCCTCTCAGCCTGCAGTTCGTCCCACCACAGTGCTGCATGTCCTTTTAGCCTAGTGACTGCCTGCTTCACCTTCTTCTTCTCATCGACATCTTCATAGTCGAAGTGTTTGTCCATGGACCTTATCCAGTCCAACAGTTCTTCAACATCTAGATTTCCCTCATACATGGGGACCTCTATCTTAGCTCTGCCTCCCAATCTGGCAACTGCTCTCAACAAACGTTCTTCTGCACCATCCTCTCCTGCAGCTTCTTCAACCTCAATCTCTTCACTTTTTGCATCACTGGCATCCCCAACGTCAGGTTCTCTTCTATGTGCTACTTCCATTGTTTCCAATCGGACGTGAAGCTCTCACATCTCCCTCTCTACAACACGGTTGGCTAAAGGTGACTCTCATCTTCTTGGCGACATTATTTTGATTGCTTGTCACACACAGAGTACAACTTCGAGTTCTCTGTCTCCTTCTTTTCCTCCTTCGCCTGAAGTCTACAGACGAAAAACTGAGGCTCTGATATCACCTGATGTAGACCCCCTACCTTAGCAGGATTCTGCGACCTCCCGATCTCTAGATCATTCTCTTCCCTGAGCCGAAATGGCCCTTCGAGCTCTTGCTGGAACCCTTTGGACGAATCCACAGGTCCCTTCGTCCTCTAGTACATGTCTTGAGAAAATCTACACACGCCTCCTTTTCGTATTTTGGGGTTTCACGATTTCGCGAGCCGGGACTCCATGTCTCCTGACTCCTGGTCTCTCGAACGGCCGAACCCCAAAATGATGAAATCTACCCGTGACCACGTTCCGCCTTTCGGGATTTCGGAATTCGCGATTTCGTGATTCCAACGGCAAACGGTTCTTGGCCCTTTAACCTTTAGGGTCTCGAAATGCCGAAAAGGGCTTAACGGGATTTTAATCCTCCCTTAGCCTCCATTCATGTAACCACAACTCTGTGTTCACGTGCTTAACTCCATAGAACTATTGGCTTTCGTGATTCGGGGAATCACGGTGCAAGCGCTCCCCTATTTTCTGTCTTACGAAATCCCGGTTCACGAAACGCCGAACTAGCTTGGCGTTCACTCTTTCGGGGTTTTGCAATTCAGGGAATCATGATGCAAGGGTCCCTCCTTTTCCCTTTTGAACCCCCAGTGGCCGAAATGTCGAAACAACGAAATGCTGAAATGTTCCAACACCTATCCCTTCAGGGTTTTGCATTTTGCGAAATCAGGACATAGGGGATATCTCTGCTCCTTGGGATTCTCGGTTGCCGAAATGCCAAAACGCCAAAATGCCGAAATGCCTTAACATTCAATCAACGGCTCACAATAGCTCCTGAGATCTACGATCCACATTCGATCTCGCTATTTCACTAATTCACGATTTGGGGTTTCAGGAGACAAGGACCTTTGTCGTATCCCTGTTCCTTGGAAATCTCGGTTGTCGAAATGTCGAAGTGCCGAAACGCCGAAATACTTTGGCATTCATTCGATGTCTCACGATGGTCCCTGAGATCTACAATTCATACCTCTTCCTCATCGCTGACCTCCTTGCAACTCCACTTGATCCAACGATTAGCGTTATTTCGTGACCCTCCTCGAGAGTTCTCCACCGTTGGTTCGGATCTCCGAGATCTCCCCTCCTGGATCTACGTAGAATTAAAGCTTGTGCTTCTCCCTCAAATCAGACGGTCTGCGGGATCTTCCGCCATGATCCAACGCTTGACGACGTTCTTCCTCCTGATCTTTTACTCGCTTCAGATTTAGAAAATTTTCTAATTCTTCAAGACTCGGTCTTCACCTCTTCCCAGGAATGAGTTCCTGGATCTCGATAACTCTTCCGAAGTGTTATTCCTCCTGAGCTTTGTCTGGTTCAGACTTCGATCTCCCGCGCACTTCTTGCGTCTGATGGATTTTGATAACTCAGATCCATGGTGTTTCTCTCTGGCTCGATGCACACCTTGCAGAGCTTCTAATGAAGAGAAACAATTGAAACTCGGAAAATTCACAGTTCCATCCACTTGTCCATGAAAACAGAAAATAATAGGAAAATGCACGCAATCCAAACACCACACATTTGGGTCAATTTTCCATTCTGTTATATTCACAAGTGCCCACTGGCTACACCATACATTCAAATTTACAGTCACTCAAAATATTGAGATCTGTTGCTAACTCACAATTTTTCTCTTACAACTAGTATCTCTCTGTATTTCTCCTCTCCTGCTAACTGGGTGTGTAAACTTCTACATAACTCAAAGATGTTTCTAGGGTTTCCCTTGGCTACTTGCCTACTCTAAAATTCATCCTACACTATCTTAATTCAGTCGCATTCCAGAGTCAAAGTGGAAACTCCTGCTCTGTTTACAATTTTCAAAACGTGCCTCAAAGGGTAAAATTCGGCACCGGTTCAAGCGTGTCTTCAAAAGGTGAATTTCGACGCTGAGTGGAGGCAGATTCTGAAGTCAGTTGTAACTGCTCACGTTGAAGTTCTGGAAGAACTCTCACGTTTTGTGTGGTCCTGCCTCTGTGTGCTTGCCAACAATGCTCCTGCATCACCATGGTTTATCAAAACCATGGGCTCGAAAATGTTGATTCAGTGGAAGAGGTGGATGGCCAATGATATCCACCTGGATCACTAGCCTTTGAGTGCATGTCATACACAAGCAAGAAGACAATTTAAATATTGCACTTAAAACACCTAGAATTCCCAACTCATACATGTGCAAAGAGAAGGATCACTAAGCACCACAAGAGAGATTTCAACAAGTTCCTAGATGCATTAATCCAAAGAGCCAAGTTGAACTAGAATAAACTCTAGAATGTCTTTTTTTTCCACCTATACTAGATGTCCATTGAAGAATACATGGAAAGGTTTCAAGTGATAGAGTCCAAGGAAATACTTCCTCTTGAGCTAGTATGAGACATATATATGAAACCATAGGTTAGATATTAGAGCAAAGGTAAGATCATTTGAGCCAAATTATTTAGATAAATCCACTTTTGTAGCTATGAAGGAAAAAGATCATGTGGAAGATTTAGAAAGAGTATTTTCTCTATAGGAGGTTTTATGCATAATTGGTATACTCCAACTAACGAACATGTCAAAATCCCCTTCTCCTAGATCCAAATAGTGTTGTTGATGCTCTTAGTGTTGGTATAAAAACCAACTTTGTTCCCTAATTTTTTTTTTGTGTTGTTAAATATTTACAACACTTTAACTTGAACTCTAAACCTAGAGGAGATCATGCACACAAACAATCCATAATCGATCTTGTCCTAGAAGACCAATTACTCCCTTTAATAGACACAAGATAACCCTCAATGTCCTTTATTACAATGATTGGGCATCCTCATTTTGATATATTCAATATTTTTAGCTCCATCAACTAACAAAAGTTTCTAGACATGGTTAATCCTATACGAGCATTGAACACCCTAGATAAGAAACATGTTAATTATGCTTCTATCTTAATATCTCTAAATGATTCCCATCAACATCCTAGAGCATAAACATATTCGATGTGAAGGTATTGTATATAATGTGGAACTTATATTTTTAAACTATACACTCAAGGATAACTTTTATGTTGTAGAGATTGAAGGTGTGGAGAACACGAACTACACTAACCATCGAGAGAATTTTCTCTCCTTAGAATAAGATGAAATGGAATATACCATTAGATCCCTTCCACCTAATAGCATGGAGATTACATAATTTAATCACATGAAGAAATACCATCTTCAATTCATGGTCCACTTGTACCATACATAGCCAACACCTTCTAAAGACCCCAAACTTCTTTAATTGGAAAAGAAAGATATAGGGGATATTCTAGACTTCCCTTAGTGCCACTACTTAACTAGGGAAGGTATGATTTTGGTATTTTGTTAGATAATTGGCATGCTTCTTCGATTCCTTGGCACATGGGTGCAGTGAGTGAAAAAATAATTATAAACACATCTTTCAAGTTATAATTGAAATTTACAAAGAACCAAGATGAAGAAGATGCATTTGGAAGAAAATGGATGAGTACAATTTTCACATTGTGAGGGACCATATAGTGATCCCTAGTCATAGCCTACTAAAACAAAGATTAAAAATCCCCATTTTCCTTTTATGTTTTATACATAGTAATTACTTCATTGACTCATTGGTATAGTATTCTTATGAATAAAGTGGTTTTACTTTAAAAACTTGTCCTTTGTTGTCATGGTGACTTAAACACAAGGTGAACCCAAATTTCTCTTATAACTCCACCTTGAAAAGCACTCCAAAGGTCCAATTTTTGGTAATTTATAGATTTCTCCAAATCTAGAGGCATATCTCCACCTTTTTAGTTACTTTATTGCTTGTATTGAGTCTCTATTACTTGTCTCTCAGTGTTGGCACAAGGGTTTTTAAAGAGGAGGGCATGTTGTTTACCTAACCTCAACATTATTATCATAATGAAGTACCTAGTATATACACAAGCAATTTTATATACAAATTTATGATATTGCAAATGTTGTTGTCCTGGGTCTTTATAGCTATTGCATTCCATTCTAAATGACCACTTTCATGTAGTAAGTGTTTTATCATTTTTATTATTAACTTGATCTTTAAGTTATAAATAATGGTTTTGCGTCTTTTTATTTTTTTATTCTTACCATTTCAAAAATATAATCTATAATTTTTTTAAAAAAAGGTTCTTTTCATTAATCTATATTTCAAAGTGAAATCCACTTTTGATGTGTAAATGCCCTTAACCCTTTTATGTTTTTCTGTTATTTGAACTTCAATGTTATTATATGTTTTGTAGTTATTCTTAATTGTTTTTATAATTGTAATGTAAGTGTCATTTTGAATACAAACATATAGTAAGTCTTTTTCTTTGTAGCAAGTGCTTTGAAATCCTTTGTGGATTTATCCCAACTTTTAATTTTGTGTAAGTGTATTTAAATTTGAGTACTTTAGGTCTTTCTAACCTTGATCATGATCATCATGACATTATTCTTAAGCTTGATCATTTTATTTTATAAACCTTCATTTAAAAAAAAACATTATATTGAAACATTTTCTTAATTCTCCTAAATTCTTAATTAGAGGTTTTCTTTTCTTATCCTTTCCTCCCCAAAAAATACATATCTATATAATTCTTTAAACTCCTTAATTACATGTTTTTTTTATCCTTTTCAAAACTATATTAAAAATTTATATAATATCTATATTTATATTTATATATATATATATATATATATATATATATATATATATATATATATATTTATATTTATATTTATAGAATATCTATATTTATATTTATATATAGATAATTTAAATTTCTTCATCTATCTATCTATATAATATAAATTTCATCATATCCTTATTATATACATAAAATATAAATTTCATCATATCACGACAAATTAAAATATCATACCATCCAATTAAAAATATATATATATTATCTTCCAAAAATCATAAACATAAAAAAAAAATACAATTGGTAAAAAAAGACACATCTATATGTACTACAACCAAACCCCAAACACCCCAATGCATTATCAACATGCCTATACACATGAACTCATATGATGCATTAATTGCCTTCTCAATGTGGGGAACGTTGATACCACCACAACTGATTTTCTATTAATGCTTGATCATTCATCCATCTTTACATAACCCTCATCATTGTGGGGAACACTCATACCACATATTTGATTTTCTATTAATGCTTATCATTCATCCTTTATATAACTATCTCATCATCGTGGGAACTTTATTATCACACATTTAATTTTTTTATTAACACTAATATCACCTATTAGTTTTTTATTAAATATATATGATTATGTTTTATTAGTTTATTATAAATATTTGTATTTAATTATATCTTATCAAATATTTTGCTTTGTTTCCATTTCACCAACCTCATTAGTTATACCATTTTTAATTGTCTTATATATTTTTATTTTATTATTGTAATTCAAGATTTTTTTTATTATAAAGATGGATGGTTAAATAGTTTTTTTTTTTTTATTATAATTTTTTGAATTTTTTTTATAATGAAAAAACTTATCATTATAATTGTTATATTTATGTAGGTTGATTTATTGTTATTAAGGAAATCCATGCTACTTGGTGGTGGTTGGGGGTAGACTTTCTCTCTTGCTAGATGTTTCTAGGTCTTGGGTGATTATCGAGGGTAGACTTTCTCTCTTGCTAGATGCTTCTAGGTCTTGGGTGATTACCTTGATTCCTTGCAATTGAGGAAGACAAGCTCTTAGTCAATCATAATTAGTTTTAAATCTTACTCTAAGACCAAGAGACAATTTTAACCAAGATAATATATGCAAGAAAGTCAATGTCCCATGTTAATCATCACTAATGCTCCAAGAGAAGGGTCACATGCTTACAAGTAACAACTAACCTTAATCCCACACATGGTCCCATATTAATCATCAATAATGCTTAGAGAGGGCTCATATGCTTACAAGTAATGTCTAACCTTATTCCCACACATGAAATGGGATACTAACCTCTATTACACTTTTTTACTTCAAATTTATCTTCAATCTTTTTGAATTTACACTCACATTTAACTTTCATATGCTTACAAGTAACATCTAACCTTAATCCCACACATGAAATGGGATACTGACTACAAAATTATCTTCAATCTCTTACATTTAACTTTTTTATCCCAAACAAGAAAAATTTGAAATGAAAATTATTTCAAATCTTTTCAATTCAAGGGTAAGAAAACTTTTCATAATATGTTATACTCGTCATTGTTTTTATGGGTTTTTTTTCCATTTATTAGTCATTGATTTTATGCATTTTTTTCTCTTTTCCATGACAATCAAAAGAAGAATGTTAGCATTTTTTCCATGTGCCATGACAATTCAAAAAAATAATTGTTATCATTTTTAATGCGAGTGTCATGAGCTCGTGCCCATATTACTATTAAGGCATACATGTATCACCTATTTATTGACATTCTAAACTAAGAGTTTTATATTGTTTTTCTTATAAGTTACAACTTACAAATGAGTGACCTATTGACATCCAACAATACCTTAGTAATGGGAATCAAATGCTTTGGTGGTGAATACTCTTGTTACTCAGAAAATGGGGAGGAACAATTCTAATTCAAGTGAGTTTGCCCCCTATTTGGAGTTGATATGTCTTAGTAGTTCCCTTCATACATGATTTAGCAAACCTCATAGTTGTACATATTATGCACATGGTTCAACAGACATCACATAGGATCTCTGGCAACCTCACAGAAGATTCAAGCAGGTAATCTAGTAAATATTATGGCATTAACTCTGTTTTTCTATTCTCATTGCTATGTAGTTCCTTGAATTATGCAATTATTTAACTTACTTCAGTGTTATGAAGAAATATTCTCCTACCTATTTAATGATCTTCTTAGAGCTTCCTTTATCTATACACAACATTGACACTATATAAAATAAATCCCCTCACGCTAGCACTTAGTCCATTTAGCAATTTTTCATTTTCATATGAAAATAATAATTTGTTTTAACCTAAAAATTTTAAATGAAACTAACCCTTCAAATTGAAATATAACCCTTCTAGTAAAATTTGATTCCTGGTCTCAAATTTATTTTTTCAATTTTTTTAACTTCAAATTTATACTTATTTTCAATATTTTAAACTTCAAACTTATTTTCATTTCTTCTAACTTATTTTAGATCTTTTTAAATTCAAATTTCTACTTATGTTAATTCTTTTTTACTTCAAACTTTTACTTATTTTCAATCTTTTTAAATTCAAACTTATACTTATTTTCAATTTTTTCACTTCAAACTTTATAAGTATTTTCAATCCTTGATTTGTTTAGTTTTGCATTTGCTCATCTTTTTATACTTGATTTCATTTCTAATATTTTGTCATTTGTATTTGTTTCACAAATATTTATGTTAATATTTTGTGTAATTTGTATTTGTTTTACAAAGATTTATGTTAATATTTTAAAAAGTTATAAAACAATTTATATTTTTACTTATTTTTAAATTTTTATTGTAAAATTTAATGAAACAATATTTATCAAAATTGAAATTTTAAATAAATAAAATTATTATTTTATTAAAAAATAATTCAATATTCATTAATACCCTTCATGTAATTCATTTATGTAATCTTAATTTTTAATATTAATATTTCCATCAATCTAAAAAAAATAAATCAATTTTATCTAAATTTCTTTCCACTTTCTTATTTACATTTTTTAAATTTATCTTTCATTAATTTTATGTGTATTTTTTAAATTTATTTTTATTTAAATGTATTCAACTTTCTTACAAATGTCTTCTTTATTTAAAATTCTTTCAACTTTCTTAACTACATTTTTATTTATTTATCTATAATTAATTTATGTGTATTTTTTTAATTTATTTTTATTTAAATGTATTCAACTTTTTGCCACTTCTTTCAACTCTTTTATCTACATTTTTTTTAATTTATTTTTAATTAATCTATGTGTATTTTTAAAATTTATTTTTATTTAAATGTATTCAACTTTCTTACGAATGTTTTATTTTTTTATTTATCTTTAATTAATTTATGTGTATTTTTAAAATTTATTTTTATTTAAAAATATTAACTTTCTTGCAAATATCTTCTTTATTAGGTAATTCTGTTAATGATCTTCACTTATGTATCACGTTAACATTTTCTTTCCATATCTTTTCTAACTTTATCAACCAACTCTGATCTTCACTTGTATATCCTAACTTTGTTATGCAACTATTTTAATGATTTTCCATTATATATTACATTAAATTTCTTAGTGTTATATTTTATTAATAATTTTTTTATTCCATGTTCTTTTTTTAAGATCTTTCTTAGCCATATGTTAGAACATTGAAACTATTTTCTTTATTAATAATTTAATAATTTAATTTCACTCGAAATTAATGTATAATATCCCTTGTTTATGAGAGAAAGAACCCTCTTAACACATCAATTATACTACTTATTATACAAAAGTGTATATATCCTAATCTTTTGAACTCAAACCTTTAATCTCAAAAATAAAAACTATATCTTCTATTTTTTTTTTTTAAATTGATCTACTTGTATATGCAGAAAATTTACACTAATTATATTGATATATAATTTTTCATACAACACGGAGTTGGAATATATCCAATACAAAATCCTTTCCACTCCCAATAATTCATAAAAAGAACAGAATTTGGTCTTCCAAAAACCCAACAACAATACTCAAAGACACTTAATTACTCCTCAATCTAAAAGACCAACTAATAACTTTAATCCAGCACCAAAATCCAAGAGAGACCCCGATTTAAAAAATGTCAAAATGCTGGACAGTTCCAGTGGACTCTCTATCCCAGAGATAATAAAAGAGATTTCCACTCGGAGCCAACAGAGCTTGCTTTGATAGCCTATTTGCCACCCGATTGGTCTCTCTATAGATATGTTGAAAGGTAATATCCCTGAAAGTAGAAACCAGTTCGCAAGTTTTCCTTTTCCATCCTTCTATATTTATTGCCCGAAGATTTCCTTTTATTTTTTAGCCAATCAATTATTGCTTTTGAATCCCCTGAATATCCAACTGCTTTGCAATAAAAAGGGAAGCCCACAGACCCAATAGTTTTGCTTTGGTGTGTGTTCTCTCCCCACCGTTGAAATACCATATAAATTCCATCGAATCTCAAGTTTTTACAACACCACCCGCTCCGCAACTGGAACCCCCTGCCACCGAAGCTCCATCAAAGAAAGCCACTGCAAAACCAACAACCCTGTTTATCGTATTTACTCTTAAAATCTGTTGATTTGTGACAATAGACTTATTCCTAAAGGCTCTAATAGCCCTGTGCACTATTGCCCTAGATGATGGAGTATTTCCTTCAAAAATCATTATATTACTCTCCAACCATACATTCCAACAAATCAACAATGGCAACTTTTTTGACAGTTCCTTTTTCCTGCTCCAGTCATCCATACATTCACTGAGAGAGGATCCTGTCCACTACAGTCTCAAATTTAGCAGTTGCGCACAATAAGACCAAGTCTCCTTTGTAAAGAAGCAATGAATAAAAAGATGAGGTATGTCTTCATCGTGCTGCTTGCACAGAAGGCAAAGACCTGGCCCACTCCACCCTTTTGCTTGGATATTATCCCACGTAAGTACCATGTTCTCCACTGCCAACCAAAAAAAAAAAATGATTTTCAGTTGAACATTACGTTTCCACAAATTAGCTTTCCAGCCATGCCGAGTCAAAAGGTTCTGGGTAGATAGAATGACATTATAACAATTTTTAACTGAAATGACCCCTGATAGATCCCCCTCGGCCCATAAGAGAGAATCGATAACATCCCCCCTCAGGGTGATGCCCGCCTTTTTTAATTCCACTGTATATGATGTCCACTCCGCCGCGATTGCTCCAGACAGACCCAACTCACTGCTAGTTTTCCACACTTCAGCGAGGGTCCCAGGATCTCGATGACTAGACGCTTGTGCTAAGGAATGGACCTATTTTAAGTTTAAAGCCTCCACTAGCTCCAAACTGAGAAGGGATGCATCCCCCATACCAAGTATTTTATCTCTACCAATAGAGATATGTTGCCCTGCACCTGGATTCCAACTAATTCAATGATTTAAAACATGAAGAGAATGAACTAAACTCGCCCAGATCCTCGACATTGCATGGATATTGTGAGCAGGTTGTCTGAGCCAATAAAAAAAGTATTATTATGAAGATACTTGTCGAAGATTACCTGATGCCAGATACTTTGTTGAGTTAATAACCTCCATAATGTAACCGCATTCAGGGCCAAATTGAAATGATAGAGGTTAAGGAACCCCCATCCCCCATTTCTTTTAGGTCTGGAGAGCAACTCCCATATGCAGGGATGAAACTGGCAGGAATCATTGCGTCCATTCCATAAATAGTCAAAAATTACTTTGCGAATCTTATTGATGATCGATCGAGGCACAGACTCCATTGACATCCAAAACACTGATTGTGCTTCCAAAACAGATTTTATCAAAATGTATCTACCCCCTAAATGAGAGCCGCCTGTTATACCATCTTGTAATTTTCTGAGAAAATTTGGAAATGAGCCAATCTCAATCAGCTGCATGGTGTGGGTCGGTCTTTAAATAATACCCTAGGTACTTAAAGCCATATTAGTAATACTACTATCAAAATTACAATTATGATAGTCTATGATCCATCAAAAAGAAGAGATCAAAATATCATAGCATTGCTAGATATACTACTACTATCCTATTACTATACAACATTTCCTTTCTGCGTATTTTCCTAGGAATTATTAAAAATAGTTATACAATACTCTAAAAAGTGAAAGGACAAAACTAGTTGGTCATACTATAGAATATATTAGACCTAAAACATGAAAGCTAGGGTGCATGGGGTTCAGAAAAGCTTATCCCAAATTGGTCATGCTGATTATATTATATTATAAATATATTTATAATATAATATATAAATATAAATAATCAATAATTAATAATTAATTAATTAATGAAAATATAATAATGAAAAAGACATGTCCAATAGTGAAAGGGCACTCAACCCAATATATATGTCGAGGCCCTCAATTGTAATATATCATCTCATATTATCTCATACAATATCTACTTACAATTGAGGTTTTCAGTGTATAATTATTCTATGATTACAGTAATCATAAGACAATAATTATCAAATATGAAGATAAAAAAATTCAACATGGTATCAAAGCATACCTAGGGTTGAAAGAAAACCAACACAGTATCAGATCTTTTAGAGTCTTTTCGAAGCTAATTAAAAGCTTTTAGTGCTAGCTCTGATAGATTTGCTTCAGATAATTTATTTTTGCAATTGTACGGTCGTGATCGCGAGCGACCTGTGCACATAGACCGACCATAGTCATGGTCGCAAGTAGCTTGTGCACACAGGGCGACCACATTCCCTTTGGTCGTGATTTGCCTAATTACAGGGCACGACCACCTAAGGATGTGAGGTCCAGTGAGTCTCACATGGAGATCGACAGTGAGGAGCATCAGGCTCCGAAGGATAATGGTACAGATCTCTCTTGCCCAGTTGTTCATCCTTCAGACTATCATGAGTCGTCAGTAGAGCCAGTGGATCTACTTAGAGATGTCGCAGTGACCAGGAAGAGGCTAGCATGGCTTCATGACACTTTGCAGGATGCAGAGAGGCATGCAGCTCCCACTAGTGTACTTTCAAGGAGAGCAAATGACCTCAAAGATTCTTGAGTTATATGACATTGATGAGTCACATCATTGATTCTGAACCTTCCAGTTATGAGGAGGCAACAGGGCAACATCTTTGGAAGGATGCCATGATGGAAGAGTATCAGTCCATCATGAAGACTGATGTGTGGGAGATTGTGTTGAGACATGAGGGGAAGTCAGTGATGACTTCCAAATGGATCTACAAGATCAAGATGCACGATCGGGCAAACATTCTCCCAGATTGGTCATGCCGATGTGACCGAGGG
Source organism: Picea glauca (assembly GCA_000966675.3). Classification (NCBI taxonomy): domain Eukaryota; kingdom Viridiplantae; phylum Streptophyta; class Pinopsida; order Pinales; family Pinaceae; genus Picea; species Picea glauca. The sequence continues at coordinate 456,846 of JZKD02S2099867.1, forward strand.
AAAATGTTACATTCACTCACGGGGCTTTGCTAGTGGTGAATGGTCGAGGTGTATTGTTTCTCCTTAATCATGTTGATTTGACTAGGAGTGATAACGACTCGAGATGCTAGATGCTATCACATGTGGGCCCAGAGTGAGCCTGGTCTCAAAGAGAGTCAGTTGGCTCAGAGGGAGTTCCCCCTCAAGTTTAGGTGGGAGAGAGACATCTCACAGGACTAACAGACATGTGTCATGAGTCTAGGGCAAAGTTTGTATACTTCATAGACAAGCTTGGCGTGATGCAGAATGTCTCCCTCACTGAGAGGGAGTGTTGATATGTCAGTATCGAGCAGACATTCTCCTAGATTGGTCATGTTGATTACATTATATTATAAATATATAAATAATATATTTATAATATAATATATAAATATAAATAATCATTAATTAATAATTAATTAATTAATGAAAAGACAATAATGGAAAAGACATGTCCATTTAATGAAAGGGCACTCAACACAAGATGTTGAGGCCCTCAATTGTAATATATCATCTCATATCTCATAGACAATATCATCTCATATTATCTCATACAATATCTACTTAAAGTTGAGATTTTCAGTGTGTAATTATTCTATGATAATAGTAATCATAAGGCAATAATTATGAGATCTGAAGATCAGAAAATTCAACACTTTCCAGTGTCCTCTGCAATGATTGGATTGGTGCTAATGCCCACTACATCTGAGAAGTCTCTGACTTCCACCGTTCCTTCTCCATCTTTTTTATCCCAAGCAATGACCTCAAAGCTCAATCCGAACACCAATCAACAGAAAACAATGAACTTGGCTCCGAGCCTATCTTTGACCTCTAGTTGTTGAAGCTCTTGTTGTTTCAAAGCAGTGGCAACCAAGGTCTCTTCCATCCAATAAAATTATTTTTCTCTAAAAATCTTCATGTCTCGTGAGCGTGAGAATCCCATGTCCATGTACCCAACTATACAACTAATCTTCAATGCTTTGTTTGGAGGTTGGACTCCTTTTCTTTCAAACAGTGCCCATCAAGTCCTACACTGCCTCCTGAATGTTGTCGAGAGTCTCCTCATAGTACCTCTTCTGAGTAAACAAAGCACTCCTCTCTACCCCTATTCCCTTAGGCTTGAATTTCTCTTTTCCTTTATCACGTGTCTTAGATCCATTTTTCCTTCTAGGCCTTAAATTAGCTAAATTGGGCTTCTTAGAGTCAGTGGAGTGTCCCTAGCCAATGTCTAAATCCATCACTTCTTGTAATTGCCACTCGACTGCTTCCAAACTCCACATGAAACGGACCCCAAACAACTTATGTAAATGCCCTGAAACCACTGCCACAACACACTTCTTGCTTGGCTTTATGTTTTCACTCGCACTTTCCCATCAATGTCCACACTTGTTCCAAGAGTTACAACCTCTACCCCAAGTCCACCAACTGCTTGAGAAGAGGGGCCGACTTTGTCACAGAAATGTCACTGGGCTCTCAACAAGGAGGTGATTGTTGAGAAGGGAGCATTGTTCACCTCACGACTATGAGGAATGCCACCCCCAAAATAGACCAAAAAACTATAGACAGTCAAGAAAATCAACATAAAAACAATAATTGGAATTGCAACAAAGTTAGACATTGCTTCTGTAGAGGATAGACAAAGGAGTTTGTGCATGCCTCAATTTCATCGTTGGCTCGCTCCTTAAAACTTCCAATGCCACCTTGAGCCATAATCGCTCCCCAATGTTGATGCTTATTCGAATTCATGGTATGATCAGTATAAATGTGATGGTACACCTATTTCCTCCTATCGACATACCCTCCATCCATTGCTCTCATCCTTTTGCTCAAACAATAAACCTTTTGTAATGTCCCACTATCAACCAACTCTAATGATGGAACACACCTTCCTTCCCACGTATTAAAACTATCATGCAAACTCCAAATACACTACATCTCCGAGGTGGAAGGGCCATCCCTTCACTTCTCTAACTCCCAATTTGGGGGAACCCATATGCCCTCTATTATTACATTGACACCAACACCAACATTGAATTATCATGCAAGGTTGCTTAACAATAAATGCTTGCAACCATGCCACAATGTTGTTACTCTTATCCCTCACACAAACCACTAAGCTACACTACACACTGCACATAGAGTTGGCTGCACAAATGTTACACAAACCCACATCTTTGAAACAACACAACTTCTCTGTGCATCCATACTTTAAACAAAATTGTGTCACAAGTTAAATCTGTACGACAACCACAAATATACACACTCTGCACAAAGAGTTCGCTAAACAAATGTTACACAAACCCACATTTTTGAAACAATACAATTTCCATCCATACTTTAAACAAAATTGTAGCACAAGTTAAACTTGTACGACACTGTCACAAATATTTCTAACGACACCATATAAATTTGGTGGTAATCTTTGTTGCAACTGTAAAGGTTTTAAGTCGCCACTTGCGTTTTAACATTGTCATTGTGATCTATTTTCATCGCATAGTTCAATGTAAGAACCAACTACCTCACAGACACATAATACGTTGATGTGATATATAGATATATAACTTGCCATGATAAGAAAAGGCAAACATGGTCCCACAAACTATAGCAAGGGAACTGCCACCAATATCCTACAGGTATATAACTTGCCAAGATAAAAACTGCAAACATGGTCCCACAAATTCTATCAACAGAATTGGGCAAACATGGTCCCACAAATTCTATCAACAGAATTGGGGAATGGTCACCAATCCAGTTTGAAATAAAAAAAACATTAAGCAACATACAAGGAGTTAGGTCATAAATAATGTGTATTTAACGGACAAGATGCAATAGGTAATAGGTAATGAGCAAATAATTGACTCATTGAATGTTGCTTAATATTTCTTGTTTGAAACTGATAACATCACCTCAAAATATTTCATTATCTGTAATGCTATGCTCTTTCTTTCGGTTTCTCAAGCTATACGTATATGGATTGGATACCCTTAACTGATCTATAAAACCAAACAGAGTACTTACATATGCACATGCTGGAAGTCATATTCTGCAACCTCTAAAAGGTAGAAAATACAATGACAACAATGAACAGCAAGTTTTTTTTTAATAAAGAGTGTTTTTATTTTTGTTTTTTTAATTTTAATTTATTTTATAAAAATGGAATCATTTTAGTTTCAGGAATTCTCAAGTAAAGTCATGCCGAATGACTGAGAACCAAATCCGAGCCAGTTGTAAACTCCTGTCAATCTACCACTCCAGCCCATAAACTCCTGCCAATATACCACCGTACCACAGCAACCAAGTATTGTGACAGTAGTTCACAGTTCAGCTTTTATGTAACAAATCCTTCTGTCAGCCTGGTCAATAGACATTAAACCAGTTTAACCAATTAGAATAACATATACAGCTACATCTGCTTTTCCGTGAGAAAATGAATTGTCACATTTAAAGAGGGCACAGAAGGTTTCTAGCTGTCACAAAATATTCGATTGACTATGAAATGAGGTTAATGATTACCCTATTTAATGAATGTATATAAGAATGTTTATTTAATATAATTTTATTTGCCTGAGTAATCCGATTTACCATCCTGAGAGTAAAAATTAAATGTTTTTTTCCTACGACATGGTTCTGTCAGTTAGGAATTTCCAAAAATACAAGTGAATGCCATCATCTCTGGATGAAATTTTCGATAAATTTAGTGTTGCATAAATTCCTTGACCTGGCAGAACTGTATCAAAATAACATTTTTCATCACATAACTTATACGAGATGTCATTTACTTTATTTTGGATAAAACCTCAAATGTATGAAGGCCAAACTAATGGATTTTATATCCCAAACCATGCTCTGTAACTCTCACTTTAAGGATATACAAATGATGGTCCACGTCACAGCTTTACAAGGAACATATGCACAGAAAAAGGCTTAAAATGCAAATGATGGTTCACGTCACAGCTTTATGAGGAACATATGCACAGACCAGGCTCAGAACAACAACTGCAAATAATACTTGCATTATTTAGCAAATCCTGCTTAGCAGAAACGCATCTGACACCTGTCAAATTGCTTATTGCTATCTTAAACAAGACCCGTCTGACAAAACTGATGTTGCCCAAAGAAAGAGCAAACGGAATGAGATAATAAGTCGAAATATCATCAAAAAGCTATATTTCTGATTGTATAAGATGGCTGAAATGTGTCACAAGGATACACTTTTTTATGGATAATTAAAAATATTGCGAGAAAGCAGCAACCCCAACTTAACTGACAAGCTCTGCCCAATCATTTCCATTCAAAGCCCAAGGCATGAAACCCAAAGAGCCTATCAATAACGAAATTGCTTCGAACGAATAAATTGGAAAAGACCCCACCTGAGAATATACGATACGAATACTCTCTTCCTCTGCTTGTCACAGACAAAAAAAGGCCACAAATCATACAGTAAATGTGTCCCCTGAGAGACCCCAATTACCCAGTATTACAGATCAAGTTCTAAAAGAGCTCCATTGTTCTACGAGCAGGGTAGGATGGTACTGCACTGAACCCTTTTTTATCGAGTCCATAACGTTTGAGAAGTTAATGAAAATATTACATAAATCCAAATGATATTAATGTAGCATTGATAGTCAGGTAGGTTGAGTTCTGTGATTATAATACAAGAGATCTCAGGTCAAGTGTCAATCCAATTATATTGTTGATATGGCAGGTCAAGTTTCTATCCAATTATATTGTTGATATTGTAGAATCTCACTGGATGTCTCCATCTGATAATTAATGAAAGATAATTAAAACCTAGTTTACTAATTAATGAAATCCATTTATTATTCATGGATATTCATGGATCATAGAGAAATACTTTCCTTAAAAACAAATAATTAGTAAAACATTTGATTGACCAAATAATTAGTAAAACATTGATTCACCAAATAATGTTGACAAAAAGCATTAAACAATCTACAAACAATCCACTGTATTTATGGATCATAGAGAAGTAATTTCCTTAAAAACAAATAATTAGTAAAACATTGATTCACCAAATTATGTTGACAAAAAGCATTAAACAATCCACTGTATTTGATAAGTTAATGAAAAATGATTATATAAATCCAAATAATATTAATGGGACATTGGTACCTAACACCCAATGTCATGGAAGCCCATTGTAAGATGAGTTTCAGAGGAATCCCATACCCTAACACCCAATGTAAAGGAAGCTCATTCTAAGATAAGCTTCAAAGGAAGAGGTAATTTTAGAAAGAATTGCTACACCATAGAATTTCAAAGGAATAGGTAATTCTGGAAAGAATAACTACACCATGGACTTGGCATTTAGAAGGATGAAGGATTTGGGGAAAATAACTAGCATGAATTAGATCCCTCCAACTTGGCATTTAAATTGCTGTTAGTCTGCTATTAATTAGACCTTCGAACATGGTATCTAAATCCAAGGAAAGTAAAGGCAAGAGTTAGATCCCTTGCAGATCAGTTACCTCTCCAAGTGATGAGTGGGTACAATGAAAGTAAATGCAAAAGCCAGGTGCGAAGATTAAAAAGGAAATATTGAAGTCGTTGAAAATCTTTCAAAGACTATAGTACAGTATTTCTGAATGATTATTAATTTGTTTATTATTTCAAGATCATAAGAGTGCAGTATTTCTGAATGATTATTAATTTGTTTATTATTTCAAGATCATAAGAGTGCAGTATTTCTGAATGATTATTAATTTATTATATTTACATTTCATTCCATTCTATACAGAGGGACAATCAAAAAAATATACATATTTTTTCATACTTACCCGTAAACAATCAACCATTATCTTAATAAAATTACAAATTCACTCAACTTATCACAAAATTGCTTTCCACGTTTGGCAGTAATCAAACATCATCATCGAAGCCCGTTCTACGAAACGAAGCCTGTTCTATGCAGTGCAACCCTCGGGGTGTGTTGTGTTTCTAGAAGCACTTCCAGGAAAAAAGAAAGGATTCTGCATTATGTAATCAAATAACCAAAAGGGGGATTACAGTTACTTGAAATTGTTAAATCCTAAATCTAACTTTACATGTCAATGGAGAAGGGCGTAAACAAAAGCAGGAAAGAAGAACCCCACGACGAACTCTGAATCTACACCATTAATGACTGCATAATGATGGATGGCTGTTTCTTCTTCTTTCTTCTTCTTACAATACAAGCTACTCTTTAACAGAAAACAAGGGTTCTCGGTCAGATCTTAACTTTGAAGAAGATGACGAGAAAGATCCTAGCGTAAGCTCTAGGTCGTCGGATCCTATCTCTCCCCCGCATTCCTCATGAATCCTCTCGCCTTGCCACGGCTTGACCGCAACGCTGCCGAAAGCAAACTCGTCTGAAGCATCCATACCTTCTTGAAACGGCGGCAATAACCTCTCCTCCTCACCTGCCCGGTTGTTGCAAGGAGACGAGACGCCACTCTGCCCCGGCGTCCACAGCCTGCCGCCCTCCGTTGCAAGGCCGTGCTGAAGCTGCGCGGCCGGGGTCAGCAGATTGAACGTGGGCGACGAAGGCCCCGCCGAGGAGAACGCCATCATCCGGATCCCGCCCATCCAGCGCCCCTTGTCCACCACGGCGTTGCTCAACTGCGTGGCCATCTCGGCGTGACGCCCCGGGCTCGCCGGGGTGGAGGACGCCATGAAGGGGTAATTCGACCAGGGGCTCACGGGGGTAGAGAACCCCGAATTAGGACAATCATTGCTCTCATTGGCAACGGCTTTAACCATGGCGTCCCAGTCCAGCTTCGCCCGCGCACCGCGGCCTGTTGGGGAGCTCAGAGGCGGAGTCACCGGCGCGCTGATCGAGCCCCCGCCGTGAATCAGCCTGCCCGAAGAAGACGCCGACGACGACGACGAGAGGTTCTTGAGCCACGGGATCAAAGAATTCGCCGCCCCGGTTCCCGCGGGCTCGAACGATGACGAAGCCGGGCTCGCGAACGACGACGACGCAGGGCTGGGCTGGTAGGAAGGCGCCGGGCTCGGATGATAAGAAGACGCCGGGCTAACGGAACTCGATCCCGCGACCTCTATGCGCTCCGTCGGCTTGCATCCCTGCACAAACAACAAAACCAGTCACAAAAAAGAATAACCCTAACAACAGAACAAAAGCAAGAAACCCTAAGAACAAAGCGAAAGGAAGTCTCAGGTTCGAATCCTGACCTTGCGGTAAGTTGTTCCATCTTCCTCGACCATCCAGCCGGCTTCTGCACACAGGGCCTTGAGAACCTCGTTGTTATCGCAATGCTTCGGCAGCTTGTAGTTTCCATACATCCGAAGCCCGGCATAGATCTTAGCCGCGATCGCTCGCCTTCGCCGCTCTCTCTTCTTGTTATTCTCCCGTTCTTTCCAGGTCGGCAGCCTCGAACCAGACGTCATAGCTGCTGCTGCCACGACTGGACCTCGGGCGGACAAGCAAGAAAAAACTGGCCTATGATTATGTCCAACAAGCAGGATACTGTAACTGCTACTGCTGTTGCTGCGACTCGATCCTGGGCGTGCAAGCAAAAACTCCAAACAAACTCGTGAGATGCCGGAACCCAGGCTTTAAGTTTTCGGAAGGCACTGAAAATCGGGGGCAGGTCACAGGGAATCACGGGACCTGCGTGGAAAAGCAGATCGCTGGAACGACGTACCCCCATTGGGCTACTAATACTGTGACCCGCGTCACTAAGGTCCACGTGGACAGACTCGGGAACTTTCCCATCAACGACCTCAGGACTCTGCCTGCCACGTCATTCCGCACCCTATACGGAACCCACGTGGCACTGGCCTTTATACATAGAATTATAATTATTGCTGGAGTCCGACCTCTTTTTTTTTCTACGTATACGTGCGCGTGTAATAATAATTAAAAAATGGGCCATTAAGACGAAATGATTACGCCTCTGAACGTGCACGCCGTGGGTGGCGGGGTGGGGTTCATTAATTTAATAAATAATGCGGATGAGATTAGGTTTAAGCGGCCGTGGCGGGCCCCCACGGGTTGGCACCGGGCGTGTGCGTGCGGGGGGCCTGGCCATCGGTTTTATGGTGCATGTGACCGTCCGTTGCACGGCGAGGTATACGGGAAAGAAAGGAAAGAGAGCGGTAGTGTCGTGCCGTCGCTGTCGCACGCGCTTTTAGGGTGCGCCCCGTTCACGTGGCACCACACACGCGTGGGGGCAGAGTGGGCCCGTCTCTCCCCTCTCTCGCACGTGCAGCATATATCTTTGGGCTACTTTTCAACAACTAAAAGTCTCGTACCTTGATATCTGGACCCCGGCTTAAGATTCGGACTTTTGTGCCGCTGGGGTCGTCCCACGGGGTCTTCGAGTCTAGCAAGGCTGCTTAGCTAACTGGGAACTGAGGATTAACGCGCTTTGAGATAACCCGGGTTAAGCAAGGGTGTAGAATTTGACTAAAAGAGATGTGAGTGACCTCAGGTTTAATATGTTGAGTATTTGTATTTCATACCGTGTTGAACATGGATAGAATTTGATGGGTAAATTGTTAATAGGTTGAGTATTTGTGTTTCATACTGTGTTGAATATGGATAGAATTTGATGCGTGTTGAACATGGATAGAATTTGATGGGTAAATTGTTGTAGTAAAATAAAAATTATATTAAATAAGATCAAATTCGATCGTGATTAAAAAAATATTAGTTATAAAAATGAACTTAATAAATAAATCAAATATGTGAACTTAGATTATATACAAAACAACATAAAAGAAGTTTAAATAAAGATATTACATAAAGAATGCACGTGATATATAGTCTTAATAGTTTGAATATAAAAAATGATTACATAAGAGACTTTAAAGTTGTAAAAACTATTCCATGACTTTAAAGTCTAACCTATCACATCACATAAGAAAATGCACATGGTGTGAGATGTAATAGCAAGACTCTCTAAAGTCGTTAAATATAAAAGGCTATATGTTTAATGCCGACCTCTCACTTTGTCTATCCAATATAGTGATAGTGGTTGTTGTATGTTGATCAACATGTATCATGCATCTTTTATGTACACAACTCGATGATATATCATCTTGTCTAAAGACCGTAACATCGGTTATAATATCAATTAATCTAACGAAAAACTTTTTTAGGAAGAAGGTTATTAGCGTATGTGATGATAATGTTTTTTAAAAAAAAGAAAGAAAAGATGTTGTCTAAACGTTTTACGTTTTTTTTTTTTTTTGTCAAAATCCGACAATATAAATCTTGGCGAAATCACAATTTTATGTTGTTTAAATTGCATTTCCAAATGCATAAATGGATTCAGCGTGATGAAAAACCCCTGGGGCACTCGGATTATATAGACTTAACCACTCAAATATACAGATCCAACAATTTTTTGTCGAATTTCAGACAAAATTAAATGGATTATATACCTGGAAAATGACCAAAACGTATAACATTGAGACTACAACAAAAGAAACTATGGGTCATTGATCTCCTCCTATATATTAAAAGATTGATTAATCTCTTCAACCCTCACATATAGAGTAAAACATGTGAGGGTGAGGGGAAATATAGAGTAAATTATAACATGTTTTACTCTATATTCCCCCATATGTTTTACTCTATATTTCCCCCCACCCTCACCCTCACATACATACAGAGTAAAACATGTGAGGGTGAGGGTGGAGGGGAATATAGAGTAAAACATGTTATGTGAGGGTGAGGGTGAGGGTAGGGGTGGGGATAGAGGTGAGGCGAAATATAGAGTAAAACATAACATGTTTTACTCTATATTTTCTCCCACCCTCGCCCTCACATACAGAGTAAAACATGTTTTACTCTATATTCCCCCATATGTTTTACTCTATATTTCCCCCCACTCTCACCCTCACTCTCAGATACAAAGTAAAACATAATATGTTTTACTCTATATTCCTTCATATGTTTTACTCTATATTTTCCCCCACTCTTACCCTCACATATATGTGAGGATGAGGGTGAGAGTGAGGATGGGGGTATGTGAGGGTGGAGGTGGGGGGAAATATAGAGTAGCAAATTGTATGCTTATGGCCATCTGCATAAAAATGACATCTAATGTACATTAATTCCCTATTACAATCATAATCCTATCACAATCACGTGTGTAACAAAAAA
>JZKD02S2099868.1:10338-37528 GCA_000966675.3 Picea glauca
AGTTGTTGAGATCAGTCTCCAAGTGGGAGATTGTTGGTTGTGGAGCCTGATTATCTTCCTGATTTAGAGGTCTTTAACTTTCAGTCGTGTTTATACCCCATGAAGTATTTACACCTCAGAAGTATGTACACTCTTCCATGCGGGGAAGTGCAAAGGGGGCGTACCCCCTCTACGGGGTCTGGGGGGGCTACCCCCCCGACTGGGGTGTTTGGGGGCAAGCGGGCCCCCAGCGGGGGTTCGGGGGTGAAGCCCCCAAAGAAAAAATTTCCTTGTAAAAGTATATTGTAATTTCATTGTAAATTTGGACCGTTCATTATAAGGTCGCAGATCTAACGATAGAGATTATGTTAGGATTTTTTGCCCTAGAAGGCAACGCTCTTTTATGAGGGAAATGTATTGCGACTATGTATGTTGGCGAGTATTGTATTCCGAGAGAGGAGACTGTGAGAGAAAGAAGAGGAAGCTACATCGGGTTTTGCTGTAGGTTGTATCCCTTCATTTTGTTGGATAATAATAAAGAAAGGACCTGGCAATTTCTCTAGTGGATGTAGCCCACACTGGGTGAACCACGTAAATCTGTGTCTCTCTTGTATTGTGTATCTTCTGTGTTTTGTTTCCACATTTGTTTTATTTTATTGCTCCGCGGTCCTGTTTTTCTAACAATTATTTCATGATCCATGATATACATAATATACGATAGTGGGGTTTTTAGCTTTATGCTTTCTCGGTAAAACATCTGTGTTATGTGCGATTGATCTTTCTTCTTGATATTGCAAATTGGCGATCGTGTTTTAAATTCAGCAAGAATATTAGTAGAAGCAATTCTATATTTAACAGTGGCATATAATTTTTAGATCAGGAGAATCCAAGCAATAAATAATTTGTATTGAAATTTATACATGGTATCAGAGCGCAGAAGATTGCACAAGCTGAGTTTGTGATTGGATAGAATTTGAATTTGTAGAAAGACTTTCTTGGTGCTTCAGCTGATTCAATATCGAAATGACTTTCAATGGCTTGAGGTTAGAGTATGCACTCAAGGGTAGATCCAACTACATTACCTGGAAGGACAAGATGGAGGTAGTACTCGAAGACAATGGCTTGAATGAATTCATTGACAAAGATGTTCCTAAGCCAGATGCTGCAAATATTGATGCATGGAAAAGGCGAGGAGGATCCCGTTGGAGGGAGTACGAGACCACATTGTCTCACGCCTCCATGGGAAAGTCACACCATATGCAATGTGGAAAAATTTGACGTATCTATTCCAAAACAACAACGACCATAGGAAATTGGCGCTCAAAGATAAACTCAGGAAGATCAAGATGGAGAAGGGCGACTCCATTCCAAAATATCTCACAAAGTTTGTTCAATGTCGGGATGAGATGGGGAGTGTGGGAATAACAGTCACTGATGATGATTTTGTGAGCTTGGCTCTCCTAGGACTTCCCAAGAGTTGGCACAATTATCAAGACTCTGTCAATGGAAGGGAAAAATTTCCAGATTGGGAACGAATATGGTCGGATCTAGTGCAGGAGGAGTTTAGGCGGAACACCAGAGATGGATCTTCATCAAAGCATGATGATGAAGAGGATTGTGCTTTGGCTTCCAAGGCAAGGAAAGGGAAGGGGAATAAATTCCATTCAAAATCCGAGTCTAAAGGCAAGAAGTTGGATTCGTCCAAAGTGAAGTGTTTTCACTATCACAAACATGGGCATATTGCTACTAACTGTCCACAGAAGAAGAAGAACAAGAAGGTTGCTGGAGCTGCAACTGGTGAGGCCCTTGCCTCCCAATTTGAACTTGACTTCTCCTTGATCTCATGCATGGATTCAAGTGCATTGGGATCGATGTGGTATTTGGATAGTGGCGCTTCCTTCCACATGACGGGAGATAAGGATTTTTTCAGTGACTTGGAGGAGAGAGATCTCAAAATGCATAGAGGGATGGGCGACGATGGACGATACAATGCCTCTGGTATTGGTACTGTTATCACCCCATAAATTATGGGAATCAACTTATGACTTGGATATTATGGATATTATCTGTACCTAGTGTTCTTATTGGCAATTGATTTTCATTTTACAAAGAGAAAAAGAAAAAGAAAAGAAAAGAAAAGAGGGCTAAAAGAATTGGAAAAATCCCCATGCAATAATAGTAACTTGGTCATACCTTTCAAGCATGACCAAGTTATTTTAAATTTCCAATGTTGATAGGTTAGTGAATACATCTGATCAGACTGTCTAATCCTGGTCAGATAGCCCCTAGGTTAGAACTAGTGAATACATCTGATCAGACTGTCTAATCCTGGTCAGATAGCCCCTAGGTTAGAACTAGTGAATAAATCTAACCAGACTGTCTAATCCTGGTCAGATAGCCCCTAGGAAGAATAATATCTTAACCCAACAGTTTAATCTGGGTTATTCGTCTCGTGAAAGTAGGATAGAATGTAGATTAACTGCTTGAACCGCCTTGCCCAAATAAAACCAGATTGATAAAGATGCCACCCCATGTCCCCCATGCCTAATGATAGTTGAAGTGATGTCCCCTTGGTGGTGTCTAAGACGAAGTTTGGAAAACCCATAAAAAATGCACTAAACCTAAGTTTTTCCTACACATGACTTTTCCGCTCCTAACATATGTTTCATTCACTTTCCCATGGTCCAGATCACGACACCTAGATCAACGACTCACACAGCATTCCGGACCCCCCCTTCTGTTCTGCCTTTAACGGAAGGGGGGGGGGGGTCCGGAATCGACGATAATATTCACGCAGATCTGGACGGTCCGGAGAAGAGCGCGTGAATCCACGGTTCACATTGGATTCCGGACCCCCCCGCCCATTCTGCCTTTAACGGAGGGGGGGGGGTCTGGAATTGGTTATAACCTGGGCGCACATCTGGACGGCCCAGAACAAAGCGCTCAAATATACGGTTCACATTAGATTCCGGACCCCCTCGTCCGTTCTGCCTTTAATGGAGGGGGGGGGAGTCCGGAATCGGTATTAAGGGGTGCGCTAAGATCTGTGGTCAGGAAACCAGCGCGCAGATCAACGGATCAAAACGGATTTCGGACCCCCCCTGGTGTCCTGCCTTTAACCAAAGGGGGGGGGGTCCGGAAAAGATATTTCTTTCGGCGGGCCCCTGCTCATACGTGGCGTCGGTTTATTGGTTTTCAAGCCCCATCCTTCACCTGCTGTCTGACAGCCTCCACTCATGAACGTCATCCTCCACTAAGTCCACTTGTCCCACTTGTTTCCGGGTTCGAGTCCCATCCCATACCTGTTGTCAGCCATGCTGTCAGACCTTTACCCTTCCACTCATGAACAACCCCTTTTGGCGACTTTTACCTCCAATCACCAGCCTCCACGTCACCATTCCGTATACTTTGGCCACTGTCATCTGCCAACTCATCCCAAGTGGCCCATTGTCAATTAATAACTGGGCAATATACTCATTGTCATGCTGACCGTTTTCCCGCGTCCAACCGACCCATTTTTGAATAAAACTACCATTTTCCCTTTTCATTCGTTATTCATCCATCGCGCCAGAAACCTCTTATTCCTCCATTGCTTCCACATCGCATTCACCTACAGTCCAGTTGACCCCACTAACGTATTGTTGTTGTAGGTACAGTTGCTAAAATGGTATCAAAGACAAAACAAGCAGAAGAGGAAGAGAATCCTTTCCTTCCTCCTCTGGTCGACCTAGATAAAGTCCCCTTGGTCGATAAAGATCGATTGATAGAAGACACTATTTGCGGTTTTGACTTCTCTGATATGCAGTCATGGATCCGGGAAGTCTTCCTGGACCAAAGCGACGAAATTGGACTCTGGGAGTCCAATTTGCCCCTATATCTCTTTCCCCAAGTTCATCATTTCCCCGAGTTTGCCCTCAAATGCCAAGCCCATTATGTTCCCGACCAGAAAGCCATCGTTTCTTCGTCTGGAGACGTCCTCTTCTTCATCACCCCAGAAGATATTGACCAGATGATGCAGATTACCCGTGCAGAATCTGCGTCCCTGTTCAACTTAGAAATCCTCACTGAGCTATATCAAAAAATAACTTTCCCCTAGAGAGCTCAGATATTCGAGCTTTTTCTCCCCACTTCCGCTCCACTCCCGACCACCAATCCCCCGTACCCTTCTTCAATGTTTTCCACCAAAGGAAATCAAATCATTTCTTCCCTGTGTGCCCTGCTTGGTTACTATACTGATCAATGGGTAGATGAGCCCATCCTGGGTTTTCTATCCATCTTCTCGAACGACGAACAACCGACCACGCAGTTCGACTACAACACTTTCCTAGCTAATAACATCCATGAACAATTTGTGAATTTCACCACAGAGGGCATGTTAAGGTATTCATCCATTCTGGCTTACATGTTCGTCTATTTCCAAGCTGACAGGTTCAATTTCTCCATGCAGAAGATGGACGCCGACGGGAGGCCCCAACCAGTCACAGCGTGGACTTCTCTGCTGAAACACAATTCTGTCGAATACGACTTCACAGCGTTCATTGACCATTTTTACCACCCTGTGGTAAGTATGTTGAGTGGCATGCCTGAGCCACGAATAAATGATGAAGTCGGGAGAATTCTACACCTATCGGACAATGCAAAGACAGGAGACTGGTACTTGTATCAGAATCACTCAGAGATCCAAGTTTATGGGTGCGAATTGGCACCTTACAAGCTGCCAAGATATATACCGGTAAGAATTTTTTCATTGGAATATATTAGACAAATAATGAATTCTGATGATATTCACTTTGTTTCCCTTAAGAAGAAGCAACAATTGCGGATCAAAGGGCAGATTGGCTCTTTCATCTGCAATAGTAGAGGCGCAGGTGATGAAGCAGACAGAATGTTAAGGGATATGAAATTCCGTACAAGTTTCGCCTGGCATTATGATCCCTGCGGGATCATCTCTGAAATGAGAGTGAAAAATAAAAATGTCCCATATGCGCATGAGCCTAAGCCGGAAATCGAGAGATTTGCAAATCAGACAGAATGGGAACCCGATATGTTGGTGGACGTGGAATCATCTGTTGAGGTGGAAAAGCAGGTGCCCTCAACAAGTGCGCCACCCACCACCACACCTCAGAATCCCAAGGAAAAGAGGCCCCGACAGGAATCATCTCCTCCTGTAACTGAGGTGTCGTCAGAAGAGTTTGAGACGCACGCCAAAAGGCCAAAAACAGTTTCAACGGCCGGCGCGACAGTGGAACAGGAAGTCCCAGCTACCACAGTAACCACCACAGGGATCAAGCCAGTCCCTCTACCTTTTGGCTCGAGTCAGCATAAGGGAATAACTACAGTATTAAAATCTACAGATTCTCCCTTAGATACTCCACCAATAAAGACTGGGCCCAAGTTGGGCATTTTTGAAAAATATGATTTGATCAAGAAGAAAAACCAGACTCTTACTACCAACACTTATGCCCAGTTTCAGAAGCAGTCGTCCTCAGCTCAACACAGGCTTCTTTCAGCATTTGACACAGAAAAAGGTAGGATGCATATGGCTTACCTCCAAGCACAAGTGCCAGATCCCAAGGTTATATCAGATTATAAAAGAGCCATGTTTGAGTTTCAGGCGAAATACATGCACCCAACAGATCAGATGGATCTGCACAAGCAAACTGGGGAGATGGTTTTCCACACTTTGGCACACGCTACAACATCTGCATCAAAATTTCAGATATCTTTGAGAAATGCCCAGACCCAATTGAAGCTGGAGAAAATATCATTTTTCGCAAAAGACAACAAAATCAAGACGTTGGAGGAACTGGTCCTCAAGATCGGCTATGACTCGACGAACGTCAAGGCTGCCGAATAAATGATCAAAAAGAAAAATGCTGACATCGCATACTTAAGGAAGCAACTAAAGCTCCCTCCAATAGAGGACCCAGAGGCAAAGGAGATAGCCGAAGAGGAAGGGGAAAAAGATGAGATGTTAAAGTTACTCATGGAGCAGAATGCTCAGCTGAAGGAGATGGAGGATGAGATGGAAAGACTGCTAAAAGAGAAGGAGTAGGCCAAGACAATGGAAGGCATCCCGTTGAGTGCTATCCCAATTGCAGGATTGAGCACAACCACAGTGATAGCCGTTCCATCAGCTGCATCGGTGCCACTACCGGAGGGAACAACAGACTTGGCCAAGTCTATGGAGAGAATGAACCTGCAAGAGTCAGAAATCAGCAGGGTTAAGAAAGAAGTGGAGAATCTCCAAGAGCTAAATACTTCTTTCCAGATAAGTCTATCCAAAGAGAAGCAGGTGAACAAGCAAATCAAGAAGGAGTTACAGCAGCTCCAGAAACAGACAATGGTTGGAAAAACTTTGGCAGAGGTGAAAGAGATTGTGTGGACAGATATTTCCAAGTCCATGAATGAAATCTGGTCAATGGTTCAAATCATGTTTGAGAAAAATGAGTTGCTCGAGAGGAGTAAGCAAGTTGTTGAGAAAATTAGAATGGAGTTGGGAGACATGCCAACTCAAGCGAATGAGATCATAAAGTTCCTGAATTCAAAGACCAGGGAGGAACTAGAAGAATTAAAGATTGAAGACAGGACGAAAACCATACTTGAAGTCAAAAGGGTTCTGACCAAAAGGGGTCTCATGCTTCAGCTGGAGGAGAAGATTCAAGTCATGGATCAGGGAGTGCAGAAGTTTTGTCAATAAGACAGATGCTCTCCAAAGGAAGGGCCTACCCGGCCTGAAAGTCATCAATGATAAATTAATGACACTCCCTGACTACAAGAAGAGGTTGATAGAAGTATCCAGGGATGGTTCAAAGTTTGCAGGGGTACAAGGGAGTATCACTGGCAGAGCATTCATGGAGGCCCTGCAGTTGGATATCAGTATCCAACATGAAATTAAACATATATTCACCATCAAGCCTACATTTGCTAAATATACAGACATGGATGAAGTGTATTGGAGATTGCTTAAAGTCACAGTGCCAGGTCATGTCAGATGGGAAGAACTGTGTGATCTACTAGATTAGCAGATGAGCTGTCACAATCCAGTCACTGGTCCAGTCAGAAGAGATTGCGAAAGCACCTCGCCAACGGCCTACCCCAGAAATTTCCGCATGTAGTTGTAATGAGTCATCAAACAGTTTTTGATTAGTTAAAGTAGTTCGACTAAAAATAGAATGAGCACATCCTGGTCAGTTATGACAGGAACGTTTGTAATTTGTATTATAAATACTTCAACTCCCGAAGTATTGAGGGTTGTTGATTCGCACACCCTATTGCTATCAAGCTGTAATATTTTTGAGATCGGCCATTAATAAAGAAGAGACATTTACAGGATTCTTGCGTATGTTCACTGGTGACGTTGATCTTCTAAGTCAAATGTTTTTCTTTCTCTGTATTCATTTTGTTTGCTGAATCTAATATTTATGAATAATGTTATGTTGCAGGATTTATCTCTGATACCCTGTTTCCGATTCTAAAGATTTATATGTTTATCTTCTAATACCTCCAATTAAGAAATTCTTAACTGCTTGTTAGTTGAAGTTATTTTCCTCATCTTTTCTTCCATCCATCATTTTAATTTATAAAGATCCAGTGAATATATTATCTCACCCTGTGGAGGTTTTCTTTAGCATTTCTGGTTGTATCGATCATTTGTTTAAATACAGACCCCATAGACCAATGAATGTGTAGACCGTCTCAACCAATTTATAAACCACTTTTACAACAAAACAAACTCGTGCCTTTACCTAGCCTAAAATCTAAACTAAAAACCAAAGCTAAATCACATAGAGAGATCCCTCTCTGAAGCTGGAAGGGCAAAATCCCAGCTTTAAACGCGGTTGGTTAAGGTTATCCTTTGTAGATTTCTTCCCTTTCAACCTCTAGGAAATTTACCAAGTGCTAACATAAATGGCGACCATACTGGGGACGAACTAAAACTGAATACCTCACTTTTCTCTCCCCTAAAGAAAGTTTGACCTTGAGAAGAAAGTAATGATTAGAGGTTGATTAACTCTGTACATATTATTTTCAGAATCTCCCTTTGAAACTTTTCCCACTCTTAATGTTCCTCTATGACTGTCCCCGCAGCAGTACAACCTAATATCGAGCCCGGACTGGCGAATCAAACGCATATTGCGTCAAACCTTTTTGACATCATCCTCAAAACTGCCAATAACCGGGAAGAGCTCGAACGTTCATGGGCAACCATTGAAAGAGACATAGCTACTCAGGAACAATTGGAAGCTAGACGACGTCAACGTAGAAATCGCCCCTAGTTTCCTTCACCAGGAGATAAAAAATAAAATATATATATATATATATATAAACCAAAAAGAGTTCTGGCTCCCAAGAAAGTTCACACTCGATCTCATCCAGACCCAAAACCCTCCACCGCGATAGATAATCCCGAACAGTTGCTGAGACGAAAATCCCTAACTACCGGTTCAGCGAGTCATACTCCCCCTCATAAGTCTCCTTCTTTTTCCGGAAGACCAAACATCCTTCAAAAACTTGATCTTGATCTTTTTCCGCTACGAAACCTGGTTAGAACACGGTCTAAAAACCTTTGCGTCTAAGCTCGTTTTCGACCCAACTGTGTTGCAACCTCGAACCCCGGAAGTCTTGTCTCACACGAATAAACTACAAGTCACTACCTCAGTGCCGCCTAGTCCTTCATCGACTTCATCTTTCGTCGTTTCCTCTCCAACCACCCAGGTCGTCGTCACACCTCCTCCACCCGTCATGGCCGCTCAATATGCCCCTTTGGTGTTAGCCGCACCACTACATGGCATGCCCCAAGACTACCAGACCAGACTTCCACAGTTCGATGCAATCAGAACATTAAACGCACAACAACACGTGGATAAAATGAACGACTACTTGGATTTACAAGAAGTTGACGAAGTCGACGTTCAAATGAGACTGTTCGCCCAGAGTCTGACAGGAGACGTCAAAAAATGGTTCAAAGCCTTACCCGCCGCATCAATCCCTGACCTTGTCGCGTTCCAGAGAAGTTTTCTTGACAGATGGGAGGTAAAGAAAAACCCTCTCCAAATACGGTCAGAATATGAGAATATAAAAAGAAACTAAGGTGAGACGGTACAAGATTATTGTACCCATTTTAACAATTTGTATAATGCAATCCCCACTGAAATTAAACCTCCCCAGGGTTTGGCGTTGATTAAATTCCCGGATGGATTTGATGCCGACATGTCTTATCAATTAAGAGAAAGAAATGATGCCACCCTTGAAGATATGCAAAAGAGTGCTATCAGTGTGGACGGAAAGGACGAAAAGGAGAGTCACGATCAAGGAAGAACCTTCCACGTCTAACAACGATTCCAAATTGGATTCCGTAGTCAGATCATTGGCATTATTGTTAGAAATAACGAGCATTTCAGACAGAAATCCTCCGAGAGACGACACACCTGCTCCTCAGATTCGGAACCCCAATTTCAGGAGAAACCCTCCTCAGATCAGACAGAGGGATCGAAGAGATCCTAGAGATCAAAGAGAACAAAGAGGCCCCGATCAGCCGATCAGACCTCCTCTACAGGAAAACTATGCTGATGAAGGGGGAGACGTGATTGAAGAATTGGAGGACACTCACATTAACCTTATGGGCATTCACGACAACGAGGTCATTTTTCTCACTCGAGAAGAGGATGACCTTTTTCTGCTAAATCAAACAAAGGTAAGTGAGGAAACTGGAGATGAGGCGCAACAGGTCCTTGAGAATGCTATTCTGGAGGCACACAAGCAGTATAATCTACGCAGCAGGAAGATAGAAGGGGCCTCATCCAAGAAGGCGATCGAAACACAGAGAACAATCGAATCCAAGAAAACCCCTGACCCTTCTACCGAAAAGACTCCTGATAAGGTTCCTGAGAAGAATAAAGCTGACCCTCCGTTGAAGAAAAACATCACCATCATGAAAAGACAATCACAACCTGATGCTTCTCATGTTAACCCGCCAAGTACTTATGAGCTGAAGGACCTGGCAGAACCGACGAGCCAAGGCAGAGGCCTTACCCCCTTTAGTCTCGAAGGAGAATTAGCAAAAATAAAGATTCCCATCCCACTAACAGAGTTGATGAATCG
Organism: Picea glauca; assembly: GCA_000966675.3. Lineage (NCBI taxonomy): Eukaryota > Viridiplantae > Streptophyta > Pinopsida > Pinales > Pinaceae > Picea > Picea glauca. The sequence continues at coordinate 20,422 of JZKD02S2099868.1, forward strand.
AGACGGGTATCGCTCACAGGTACTAAAAGCGTTAGCCATTGAACCTGACATAGGTACCAAGGCCTTGACTATTGGATCAGTGACTCATTTAGACACTGTGAACCTTACTGACGACCATCCCGAACTCCTTTTCGGACCAGAAGTAAATGGCCGAGATGATACCGGGGATGTAGCTCCCTTTTACATCAGTTTGAACATACAGGATTTAATATTGCATAACACCATGCTGGATTCAGGTGCCTCACATAATTTGATGCCTAAGGCAGTAATGGAAAAACTGGGATTGGAGGTCACTAGGCCGTACAAAGATCTGCACTCGTTTGACTCTAGCAAAGTCAAATGTATTGGTTTGATTAAATATTTGTGCATCACCCTGGTGCAGATCCCTTCCAAAAGCATGGTAATGGACGTAGTGGTCGCAGACATTCCGCCTAAGTATGGAATGTTGCTCTCCAGATCCTGGGGAGCTAAGCTGAAAGGAACCCTGCAGTTGGATATGTCTTATGCCACTATACCAGTGTTCGGACAACAGAGGAGGTTATACAGAGAAACACTGATGAAGTATATGGTCAGTAGTTAAGAGAAACCACACAATTACCCCCTTTACTCTGCTCATTCTGATTTAGATTCGTTCATCCTATACAATGATGGTGACGCTGAAGAGCCAGATATTCAGCTGGTGGAAGAAGTGGCTAATCAAGATGAAGGGCCATAAAATGGTGATAATAGGTACCATTAACTTTTAGAGGGATTTAGGTAAACCATTTTAGTTGAAAGATGTTATTCATGTTCCAGGTCTGAAGAAAAACTTGGTCTCAGTCGCAATGTTGGAGGACATAGGCTATGATGTTGTTTTTAGCGATGGAAAAGCTTTCCTGCGACATAAAACAACTAGCCAAGTCAAGAAGATATGGATTCGAGTTAAGAATATCTACAAGCTAGAGGTAGGTGGCTGCGCTGCCATGATGGGCAAGGCAGAGAAAGTGGTGAGCCGGGATGAGGGTGAATTATGGCACAGGTGATTGGGCCATCTTCATCATGGATCCTTGAAAATCATGCAACAAATATCTACTGGACTTCCAATGGGAAAACTTGCTCAGTTAGATCAGTGCAAGGAATGGACCATGGGGAATTATGTAAATTCCACCTTTCATGAAAAGGAGAACCATGCTTTGGTGATCTTGGAGAGAATTCACACAGACGTGTGTGGACCATTCTCGGTTGCTTCAACAACAAAACATAAGTATTATGTTATTTTTGTTGATGACTTTTCTCGTAAATGCTGGATCTTCTTCATGCAAAAGAAGGATCAAACATTCTCAAAGTTTGGTGAGTTTAAAGAATTTTTGGAGAAAGAGTCAGGGAAGCAAGTGAAGGCTCTGAGGAGTGATAATGGTGGAGAATACATCTCTAATGAATTCAAAGACTTCTGCAACAAAGAAGGAATTCAAAGAGAACTCATAGCACCTCATAACCCACAAAAAAATAGGGTCACGGAGAGGAAGAACAAAACGATTGTGGGTGCAACACGAGAGATGTTGCATGATCAAGGCCTACCAATGCATTTGTGGGAGGAAGCATGCAACACTGCAGTTTATGTGAAAAAACGTTGTCCTCATAGAGTACTTGGAATGAGTACACCTGAAGAAGATTTCACTGGTAAGAAACTTGATGTTTCTAATTTTAAGATTTTCAACTCATTTGTTTATGTGCATGTGACCAAGAACGTCAAGAAGAAGCTGGAGCCGACTGCTGAAGTTGGGATATTTTTGGGGTACACAGAAACACCCCATAATGATCGTGTGTATTTTCCAAACAATAAGATGACTGTTATGCGACGGGATATAAAATTCGATGAGGGGAAAGCCATGCAATTGTCGCTTGAGAGGGAGCTAGACTTGCATGCAGAGGAGGAACTGCTGGTTCCCAAAGATGAGTCTCAAGATGTAGATCAACCACATGAGGAGGTTCATGGAGTGGAGGAAGCTACTCATGTTGATCCATCCATCAGAAATGGTAGAAAGCGCACCGCAAAAGCTGATAGATTGAGATTAGATGCTGCACAGAATGTAGGAGCCCCTACTTCACAACACATACATAGACAGTCTCCTAATCGATTTACTGGATACATGGCTCTCATGAGAAAATGTGTTGTGACTGAAACATATTCCTTTCGGGAAGCAGTGTAGGATCCCACTTGGGTTGATGCAATGGTGGAGGAGTATGACTCCATTGTCAAAAACAATGCATGGGAAATTGTCCCAAGACCGGTTGACAAATCAGTGGTAGGTTCGAGATGGATCTACAAGGGTAATATTTTAATCATTGTTCTTTATGTTGATGATTTAATACTGACCGGTGATGAGAAGCTTATACAATCATGCAAGGAGGACCTTGCAAAGGAGTTCAAGATGAAGGATATGGGCCTCCTTCATTATTTCCTTGGATTGGAAATATGGTAGCGAGATGGTGGAATTTTTGTGTCTTAAGGCAAGTATGCAAGGGAGATATTCTAGGAAGGGATGAAAACCCATGGATACTCCTCTTCCAGGAATCTGGAGGAAAGAGGATGCTACTTCTAGAGAGGTAGTGGATGCTACTGTCTATCGATAGTTAGTGGGTTCGCTAATGTATCTAGTGAACATGAGACCAAAATTTTTCTATGTGGTCAACCAGCTGAGTTAAGCGATGGTTAAGCCTACCAAGCTCTTTTGGAAGGAGGGTAAGAATGTTCTGAGATACCTGAGGGGCACATCTGAGTATGGCTTATGTTACAGACAGAAAGTTGAGGTGAAGTTGCATGGCTTCACGGATGCAGATTGGGCGGGAAACCCAACAGATAGAAAGATCACATCAGGGGGATCTTTAGTATCAGATCTACAACTGTTTCTTGGTACAGTAGGAAACAAATATCCGTGGCACTTAGTTCAGCGGAAGTTGAATACATGGCAACAAGTCAAGTTGCATGTGAGGCTATCTAGATGAGAAAGATCTTGGTTGGTTTGTTTAGTTCTCATTTAGATCCGACAATGATTCATTGTGATAATTAGAGTTGCATTAAACTCTCGATTAATCCTGTGTTTCATGATAGATATAAGCATATAGATATCCGGTATCATCATATCAGAGATTGTGTGCAATGGAAGATCATGTTGCTTCAGTACATTCCTATGGAAGATCGGGATGCAGACATTCTGATGAAGGCACTCACCAAGAGAAAATTCGAATACCATAGAGACATGATCATGGTGAAGGATAATCCCTTGCTTGTTGAGAGGGAGTGTTGAGATTCAACAAGAAGACCCTAGTGAAAATTATGCACCTACACTAGGATGGAGCCTTAGGCTATTTTTAGGTGGAAGTCTATTTTTAGATGATGAGCAAATTCTGTTTATAGATGATGTCTATTTATAGATGGTGAGAAAATTCTATTTATAGATGTATGTCAACTATTATTATCCCTTAATAATAGTTGGAAAATAAATATTAGTCTATTCTCAATGAGCACTTGGAAATAGTTAATTGAAGTGGAAAAACAATTAGCTATAGGAAATTCGAGTTCAAAGGTTGACTGGTGGGACATGGAAGTTGAATTAGTTGTAACTAAGTGACTTGAAGTTGTAACTGAGTTATAAGTGTAGTTATGTGAGTTGTGAAGTAGTTTAACTCAATTAAGTGAGTTAAGCTCAGTTGTACTAGTTGTAACTGAACTTACACTAGTGAGACTTCAGTGAATTAATTATTAATTAATTCACAATCAGTGATCTCACATGCAACTAAAGATTTACCATTGTTAACTACATGCATGTTAGATCTAGTGGAGACCCGGTTGAGATAACAGGTGAAAGGGACAGTCTGGCTATCAATTGTGATTTGAGTGAAGTGCACTGTTATAGCAAGATTTGCCTCACCATTGCTATCTTGCATAGAGGGCCTTTTTCCATTTCCCTATGCAGACTTATCATCCCCTTTTTGATGAATCCAGAGCTAAAACATACATTTTTTTACATATACGCTCCCAAACTGCTATTCAAGATGCGTATATGCTTGCTGCTCCATTATAGCTCGCGTATATCGGGATTTGTGCCAGAAAATACAAAATGAGGCCGGGTTTCCATGTCACGACAGAAGATCTCTGATCCTTGGCCTTCCATATACTGGAAATGTTTTGACTTGACCCTTCAGTTGCATTTTGAAGGCTATAAGAGCACAATTTCGAGCTATGGAAAAAAGGAGAAAGCATTCAACTTTGAGAGAAAAATTACTCTGGAGAAATTACTTCATATTGAGTTTGCATCCCTTTGTCCCTCAAGTCTGAACACAATGTTCAGCCCCCAAGCTCTTTCCTTATTGTTGAGAGAATCTCTTTGCCTCTTTCTCATGAGCTTGCCTTTGGTGGAGGATTGAAGTGGTGGAGATCTAGTTGGAAGGAACTTGGTTTCTTGGTTTCGAACCATGCCGACATGGAAGTCTGTAATGTTGATACTTATGGTGATCAATTATTAATAGAAATACTCCTTTCTCGTCCTATTGGTATCTTGCAAATATACGATTATTATCCATGGGCGTGTTTGTAATGTTTATTAATGGATTATGCTATCTGATGTGATAATCCCTTTTTATATCATCACTATATACTTGCTTTGCTTGTTTGTTGAGAACTTCTTGCAGGTATAAAGATTTGGGTCAAAGTGCTCAATGGTGGAACATCATCAAACATTGGATCGAGGTAGGCCTCTTTCTTGTATTGCACATTAGTCTATATAGCATATGTTGGAATTGAGTTGATTTCAGTAGTCATACCTGTCTGTTGTGGTTTACCCTTGGCCATAGAGAGTTTTTTCCCTTGTAACATAAATGGCGAATCCACTGGGGAGAGATCTTCCTTCTAAGGGTTGAAGTACTTTTTCTTCTTACATTTCTCTTTTTCCTTTGTGTTTCTTGTCATATCACTACTTGATAGATCTTGTTCACTCTGAGTTTTAGTTTTCATCCTTTTACCCTTACCTGGCCTTGTTTTAAAGCATATACACCCTTTTTTCCTTAACAATCGCATATACACGCTTGCTGTCTCACTGCAAGAAGCGTATATATGCTCTGTTCGCTTGAACAGTCGCGTATACCTCTTCCCCTTGCTTGTTTTCTTGGTTGAGTGACTGCGAGGTAGGATTTAAAGATTGTTGAGCCTTCTTAGGTCTCTGTAGTGTCTGTTGAGATTATCTGGGATGACAGGAAGCCTGTTTGGAGTTGAATTTTTGGGTGTAGTCTGTTTTCTATTTTTAATTTGTCATTGGATTTTGGGCTGTTTTCTTGGCTACCTGGTATTCTGCTTGAGTTACTGCTTTTATACACAATAGAATTCATATGTCAAGTTTCTTATCAATCCATGCATTTTCTTTTTAGAATATTGAAAATACAAAAAAATAGGCATTTTGAATTGGTTGGCATTTTTGTCTTTGAATTTTTATCATTAGCTTAGCACATTTAGTGAAAGATTGTATTTTACTTATGAATTGCAGATTTGAAATTGAAGACTGCACTATTTTTATTAGCATATCATTCATTGAAAAGTTAAAGATAGACTTTGCATTGTATCCATATTTATTTTCTGGCAGAGTCATAACACCATGAGTTTTACTTCCATACCTTTTTGAGTAACCACGACCAATAAAATTTACGCTTTAAACTAAAATTGATTAGTCACGATTTTATTTTTAGGGTACACAAAATAGCTTAGGATTTAGTGCCTTGGAATAGGATTTTGTGAGTAAACTTCTCTAAGGAAATTAAATCAACATATATGTTTGAGACAGGGAGTTGAGAAGTCCATTGTATAATGGGTAAGATCAGGAGGCTCCTCTCACATCGGAGTTAACCACAAGGTCACACAAAGTTAGTTGAAGGGATAACCCCTGGATACTCACCTAGCGTCAGAGATATTTTTGTGGATTTATTCGTATATGGGGATCTTTCTAGTGCCCATACCTCTGTGAGAGGCAGTGCTTTCAAGGTTTCAGGCTTTGCTACCCTGCCCATACGGTGATCCGGACTGATGACTGCTTGCCTGTGCATCGGTTATACAATGGTTTATTAGTTGCTTGACTTTGGTATCTCATAGGTTACTTGCAGGGATTATTCTGCTTGTACCCTGATTCAGATAAGGTTCGGACAACACACAACCTTTATGGAGGATTACCTCTCTGGGGGGATCTGACCGACTGGTTGTTAATCCCACAAGGGACCTTATAACTAATTTTGTTACCTCCAAAATTTAGCTGGGAGTCTCAGGTCCCTCTTGGATGAGACATACCTTCTTTTGCAAGGGAGGCCACTCAACCACTTTAGCCTGTTTGCATGCATATTGGCCGTTTTACTTTTTTGGTATACTCTTTGACTACTAGTTGACCTTAGGATTCTATTTTGGGTTTCATCATTATGGACAATGGAGTTTCTTTTTCTCCCTCATTCACTGCTACCCACCCCATGATACCTGCTAATTTCATGGGGACGGAACCTTCCATTTTTTACAATGGTATGTAGAACTACAACGCTCATTCCACACCTTGGGTCTCTAGCCATTTTTCTGTTGATATGCCTTCCCCCATGCAACCCTCTCCCTGGACCACATATATGAATCCTAGCATTGGACCCGGGGGCACCATGGCTCCAATGCCTACTTCTTCGTTTGATATGAGTCGTGTCCCCATGGGAGGTTGGAACCTTCCCCCCTATGGATCCAATACTAGCTATGCTCTTTCATGAGCCAATACTCAGATGGGTGCCTATCCCACTTATTACACCCCACCCATGTATCTTTCGTCCACCATGTCAGTTCCTTCGAACACTTTTTCCATGACAGGTCCTCAATTACCACCAAGTATTTTATATGGAGAGAACCAGTTTTACAGTTCGAGCTACCCTCTTTATGGGACCCATTCACAAGGGGGCAACATATATCCTCACTCAAATAATTCTTATCCTACCTCGGTCTCTTCATAGACCTCAGTGACGATACCCGTCCAAACCTCTTCAGACCATATTGGCGTGAACCAACACCTTTCTGGGTTAGGGAAAGACGTATACCAAGATCCTTCTTGGCTTGCAATTTTTCAGAATCAATATTTCCCCAGACCGTGGAGTCAAATGCCACCATCAATCGCCAGCCCAGTCACTGTCAGTCATACTGGTGCTCCATCTCCAACCTCTGCTAGTTATGTCGGAGATGGGTCAAATTCTTCTACAAACTACGTCGATAGCTTGCCCCCAGCCTCTACCAATTATGTTGGGGGCATCATTATTTTTTCCCCGAATCATAGCCATGTCACGTCTCCCACTTCTATTCATCATACAAGAGAAGACTCTCTTTCCCCTGCTAGTTACATCAAGAATCCTAGACACCTCATACGTAAGCCTAAATTCTTTTGCAGGACTTGTGAAGGAAGTCACCTTACTCATTTGTGTCCGATTACTGCTGAGATACCAGAAGCGTGGGGCTCCCCCAAGAGCCCTTTAGATTCTGAGGCATCCATGGTTTCTCTTCACACCACTCCTCCCTTGATCATCTCGGTGGTTCCACCGATGCAATCTTCTCCCGACCTCACCCCCTTTGTTAAGGGTGAAGCGTCTCTTGCCCCCGTTACTATGCATCCTCTTCAACCTATAATTGAAGAAGTGACCAAACCAGTGCAATCTATGGTCAACCCTACTCTCCTTGAAGAGAATGACACACCTTTCAGTCATGTCATCAACATTTCAAATCCTCCCCCTTCGGAACAAGAGAGATTTATTCTTCCCCCGAATGCTCTCCCTCCAAGTCATGACGAGGTTCCTTTTGATTGGGATGACCTGATGGGGCATCCCATTCCCCCACTTATGTCTTTTCCATTAAGAGACATTATTCGAACCATCACAGACACTGTATCCTTCGTTAGCACCTTCTCCTCCTTGACTTGGAAAGCCTTGGGTTTTCCCAAGCTCTTGTCAGCGATCCACAAGATATTGGCTTTTGACAGAAGGCTGGGATAGGAGCCTTGGCCTCCCCATTTACATGTTGATTAGACTCCCAATAACGAGTCTTAGTTAATCTCTTTTCCGACTCATCTAAAAACTAAAAAGATCGCCGAGTGATTTTTCCCTTTCACACTCGTTAAAATTGGATTTGAAAGATCATGAGTCCTAGTTAATCTCTTTTTCGACTCGCTATCAAAAATAGAAAAGATTGCCGAGTGAACTTGTCTTTTTCACACTCGTAAATTGGATTTGAAAAGACGTCTATTTGGCACAAGTTTACCCCGTTTTCACACCAAGTAGACTAAAAGATATAAAAAAGGATATTTTTTGGCGTTAAGTTGTGATTGCATCTCATGCCCTTACTTGCTGTATTGAGCCTTTAGCCGGTTCTCACTTTGCGTTATAAACCATTGCCTAAGTAGTTTACATCCTCAACCAACCAGAGCCTTGGTTTTATCCTTCGCAATTTGACACCCTATACCTTGGAGGGAACATCACCCCGAGTGTCCATCTTCCGCATGCATTTCCTTGCATTGAGCATAGGTACGTTCCACTGCTGGAACTAGTTTTGCTTACTTGTGACACTCGTTCCATCCTCTGTATCATAGAATTCATTTGTTATGAAAAAACAAAAAAAGATGGGCGGGAAGGGAATACTATATTGTAATTGGAAGCAGTCGTGTCGCCTTTGAACAGAGCACAAATTTATTGAGTCCTTGTGTCATCATAAATTTGGGTTTAGCATGGCCTTAGGAAGTTGATCTCACTACAGAGTTTTCTCTACCGACTGGTTACTCTTCCAGTCCCTATAGAGAACGTTATTGATGCCTCCTGCATCTAATTGTCATATCATTGAGTCCATGCTGCCGGAGTCCACCATATGTCTCATGCTCTTGTTCAAAGGAAGTCTATCAACTTGTGTCAGCCACTCCTCATAAATATTGACTTTGCATGTCGACCATACCCTTAGTTTGTCTCAGAATCACATGATACTTTGGTCTTATCATGCACCCTGGCCCTACTTTCATCATTGGTAGGTCACCTTGAACCCAACAATCGACATTTCATCATTGTTCGTTGACTGGGTGGTTTCCCTTGTGTTCAACGGCAAGACATCTATTCACACTTTGGGATCCGTGTAGTGTCTTGGATGCCATTAGCCCTATTGGTGGTTTCCTCGCCTTTGTCAACAATTTTTCATCATTGGCTGCTATTCAGAGGGTCCTTTTCATGTACCGCTTGCATTTGGCACATGTGAAAGATGCATAGTGTCGTTGGTTCATGAACATGTTCTTCATTCGATCTCCACCAAATCATGAAGCTCCTGCTTTATTTCTCGTGCTGACTGATGAGAGATGCCTCAATGCTCTCCTTTCAGTGAGTCTCTTTCCATCGACTTCAAATCATTTATTCTGGATATGGGACCTAGATTTTTATGAGTACCTTGAGGCTTGCAGTCATTAGTGGCAGGCTCTCTCGCCATTGATAGATGAGAATACATCAATGTCTCTTGATCAATGGATCTCTCAAGTGTTCGACACCAACTCCTTTATTCACATTTGTAGAGATGTACTCAGTGCCTTGATACCTACTTTCATTATCGGTAGGTTGTCTCACGTTTGTTAACAATATACTTCAATGATTGATAATCAAACGATGTCTCATCGTGTTCAACCTCAACTCATTTATTCACATGATGTAGACTTGCACCATTGGCAGATAGTGTAGAAGACTTGAAGACATCACTATGTGGCCACAGCTTTCCTGAGATGTTGCTTCCATTTCATTGGACCAATACCTATTTGACTTTAGTGATCATGGGAGATCAGATTGTACTCCATGGTATACAAATATCTTCAGATTGATTTTTGAGACTGGTTCTACTGGGCCTTGTTCGTGACTATGACATATTTTCCATATAACCACATTTGTATTTGCCTATTCATGGCCTTGAACACTTGTTTGGTATATTTTCCACATGGATCTGCATTGTATTCTTGGCAGCCATGCATGCAAAGTCAGTACATAATGTAATGAGCAATTGAGTTCATCCAACTGGTTCTCTACCACTCCACTTCTGGGTTATTTATAATGTATTTCAGCCATCACAAATACTCCTATGATCTCACACATTAGGGGGCATTTATTATAGAAAGATTTTCCTCACCATTTCTATCTTGCACAGAGGGCCTTTTTCCATTTTCCTATGCAGACTTGTCATCCCCTTTTTGATGAATCCAGAGCTAAAACATACATTTTTCCACATATACGTTCCCTAACTACTATTCAAGATGAGTATACGCTTGTTGTTCCATTACAACTCACGTATATCGGGATTTGTGCCAGAAAATACAAAACGAGGTCAGGTTTCCATGTCACGACAGAAGATCTTTGATCCTTGGCCTTCCATATACTGGAAATGTTCCGACTCAGCCCTTCAGTTGCATTATGAAGGCTATAAGAGCACAATTTCGAGCTATGGAAAAAAGGAGAAAGCATTCAACTTTGAGAGCAAAGTTACTCTAGAGAAATTACTTCATATTGAGTCTGCATCCCTTTGTCCCTCAAGTCTGAACATAGTGTTCAACCCCCAATATCTTCCCTTATTGTTGAGAGGACCTCTTTGCTTCTTTCTCATGAGCTTGCCTTTGGTGGAGGATTGAAGTGGTGGAGACCTAGTTGGAAGGAACTTGATTTCTTGGTTTCGAACCGTGACGACATGAAAGTATGTAATGTTGAAACTTCTGCTGATCAATTATTAATAGAAATACTCCTTTCCCATCCTATTGGTATCTTGAAAATATACGATTATTATCCATGGGCGTGTTTGTAATGTTTATTAATGGATTATGCTATCTGATGTGCTAATCCCTTTTTATATCATCACTATATACTTGCTTTGCTTGTTTGTTGAGAACTTCTTGCAGGTATAAAGCTTTGGGTCAAAGTGCTCAATAGTGGAACATCATCAAACATTAGATCGAGGTAGGCCTCTTTCTTGTATCGCACATTAGTCTATATAGCATATGTTGGAATTGAGTTGATTTCTGCAGTCATACCTGTCTGTTGTGGTTTACCCTTGGCCATAGAGAGTTTTTTCCCTTATAACATGCACTCATGCAATCACACACACAATGGATGTGCCCATGAAAAATGCGTAGCCTAGGCAAGAGGCATTCAAATCATTTTGCAGGGATTGCGCAGAGGAGGCAGGTTGTCTGGAGGCAGAGAATTGGCACATGTATTTTCTGATTTTTGTATGATAGTGGGAGACGATTGTATTGTACTGAGAGCTCTTGGATTATAGTTTTGTATGAGATTGTTTCATGATCCATGATATACATAATATATGATAGTGGGGTTTTTAGCTTTATGCTTCCTCGTTAAAACATTTGTGTTATGTGCGATTGATCTTTCTTCTTGATATTTCAATTGGCGATCGTGTTTTAAATTCCGCAAAAATATTAGTAGAAGCGATTCTGTATTTAACAGTGGCATATAATTGTTAGATCAGGAGAATCCAGGCAATACATAATTTGTATTGAAATTTCTACATACTCTACAACCTCTATTGGAAGATATCATAAGACTTCTTCATAATTTCTCACAATTCACATTTTATCATGTCTACAATACCTAGAACAAAGAATCAGACTAGCTCTCAAAAGCTAGATTGACACTGGACCAAAGATACTGGAAAGTCTAGGAAATGAGTCTTATTGGATCCTCATAATTTTTTCATGACTCTTGGACCTATGTTTGATTATCAGGATGATTGTTAGAGCTTATTTTGAAGTTTGATGTATTAAATTAACTAATTTTTTGATACTTAGTTATGTTTTTGGGCTTCCTACATCCCTATACCTTTCTTGGATTGTTGGCCATAAGTTTTTTGTATAAAATTTGACTGGGATATAGCCATATATAGATTTGTTAATACTTAATGGAGCTACTAACAACCAGAATGATCTGAGCATCTACTAATGTAATTTTGTCAATATGAATAAAATTACTTTCTTTTTTTCACAAGAAAAAAAATGTACATTGTCCTTCATAATGCATACAAACTATTAATAACAATTATCCATCATGAATGAATAATATTTTGGAAAGTGTGAAAATTAAGCCTCCTTTAATATTGAAAAACATCTTTTCCTTGTGAATGGGGAAATCATAAATGCACCATAAATTTCCTCAAGAATAAATATTATGAATGGTTTCAGAGCAAGAAATTCACTAAGTGTGGGAAACTTGATGTGTTTTGAAGGTAGAAATATAATTCTTGTGGAGGAGTGGACTGTGTGGGGAAAATGATTCATGTGGAGGAATGGTACATCCAGAGTTATGGTTCATGTGGAGAAATGGTACCATGTCAACTTCTCTGCATGGGATATGATTTGGAAATTGACTAAGTATGGATTATGTAATAGAGAGATAGTTGGGTAGTTATACGGGAAAAGTTAATGTGAAATAAGTCAATGCGAATAGAAGTGTATCCAGAGAAACATGATACAAAGAAATGGTATATGCGGAGATGGGTGATATGTCAAGTGATCCACTTGGAACTTTACACCCAAATTGGTTGAGTATGGGACAATAGTATAGAGAGGAGTAGGCTCATGTGGTAAGAATGAATGTGGATAAAATGTCATTTGCAGAGAAAAAGTCGTTTACAAATTCTCCGCAATGAAACAAAGTTCAAAAATAAACTAAGTGTCAGCATCTTTTGATAAAAGTGAAATACTAATGTGGAATTCATAGAAATGCTCACCATGTGGAGTGTGGGGTATGAACTTGGCGTAAGGGTTCTCCACATGGTGCAAGTCACGAAATTGGCTAAGTGTTGAAAACATATGACTTTTCTATAAAGTAATGAGAAAATGTAGGGATTGTGTGGGATGCAAAGAGTTATGGGTTGGGATGAAAAGGAATAATTTTCGCATATTATAAACTAACATTAAATACAGGGTTGAGATATAAAAATGGATCAACATTGGGCTAGAGTGCATGTGTGGTATTTGGTCAGAGAGTCTATATGTTGATTAAAGGTTGGAGATCCTATAATTGTAATATGCATGTACATTTGTATGGTGTTATGCATTGAGGAAAATGAAAAATAAGGGGGATGGTATGTAACATCTCTAGTTTTAATCCCCACAAATTATAATGTAATTGTGTAAATGCGATTGAGGTTGGTGATCCAATATTTTTGGGTGAAAGACCTTGTATTGATTGATATGGTTGAGGGCTGAGCTATGTAAAAATGTACAATGCAATCATTAATGAAAATAATCATTGGTTTCAATACGAGAAGGATGGTAATGATGGGGGGCTATGATTTCACAAGAAAGGGGGCTAAAGTGGGGTCCAAGGGGAAAACCCATGTTATTCTCCTAAGATAATGTGTCATTACTATCTAATCATCCCTTTGACTTATTAGACACTCAATCATTGAATGTATGTAAGAGGTTGGGTGACGAAGTCACCTCACCTAGTTATTGAAATCATGGGCATGAGTACAATAAACATTGGGGAATGTGACAGTCAACATGCATGGGTAAAAGGGAAATTTGAGTGAGTATCAGGGGTAAGTTTTTACCATATTTTGGGTTGTAAGGGAGGATTTGGGTGCTTAAAAAGATCACCATCCATGTTGTGGTTCAGAATATCCATTAGAGGGTTGAGTTCATGCTGAAATTGTGGGTTGTGTGCTTGTAAAATGGGATGTGAGCTTGTGGTGCATTATCCTATTGAGGAAATGGCTCAAGGTCCTTGGGAAGGCTATTGTGAGCACTCCAAATTACAATTGAGATTTCCTGGAGTCCCCAGCCATGAGATTCCTAACCAACTTTGCATTGGATCCCTGGAGGGAAGTGGGCGAGCTTGAGAGACTACGTAGTAGAGAAGGGGGATCCCATTCCTTGGGTTGTGCAGGTTGTGGGGGAAGATAAATAGTGGATTGGAGATATTGTAGGAGTTACTAACCTGGGAATTGGGATGTTGAGTGTGTGGATAGTGGACAAGAGGGCCATACCTCCTCGTGAACTCATAATCTCGACTCACGATGGCTTGGTTTTGAGAGAAAATGAATAGCAAACCTATGGTTTGGAGGAATGACCTTTGTATGCATCTAGTTGGTTCATATTTAAACAAATAAGTTTCTATTATATTTTATCATGGTTAATCCATTGTGTAATGTTTATTTGAATGTTGTGTTTTCTAAATTAGATGAATTCACGATTTTATAATTACACATACACAAATAAATTAGCATGTTGTCTATTATTAATTTTATCCTGTCAAGAAAAATGGGTTTAGCAGGCTAGGTATTTTACAAAAAACATATCTAATATTTGTGACTAAGCATATGCTTCAAAATCAGATCCTACATGATTGAGAACTAGTGGCATAGTTCCTTATTGAGGAGATTTGGCTAACTACTCTTCCCCTCTAGTTGCCCGACCTGTCTCCTCTTGATCCTAAGTAATTTCCTCTGAGCACTCAATGCAATTTATCAACTCTTGATACTTTTGGTCTCTCTAGTCAAGTTTCTTAATGATTTCTTGGTGTTGGGTGCCCTTTTCCTCCACCACCTTTGATATGAAGGTTTTTTTTATGCCAAAAAATATCTACCATTTTAGGTACTTAGTCTTTCTACTTCTGGAAAACCTCATCTCTAGAATCCATTGCAGAATTTCCTTAGAAATTTGTTTGGTATAGTTTCTCCTTCATTCTTTTCTAACAAATCTTTAATCTATGTCCACTTCTTGCTTGGAAAATATTGAAAAAAACCCATGGTATCCTTTCTTCACTGCCATAGCTTCTACCCTATCCCAATATGAATGTAGTTCCTATTCCAATGCCTTGGAGGTCCTAATACCTCATCTCACTCATGGAGTAGATACTTCACCAAGTGTCGAGCCTCATCCTATATTTCCATATTCTCCTCCTATCTTTCATGAAATTATTTCTTCCCTACAAATAATATAAACATAGTTTCTACTCCTCCCATAAATAATGGCACAATCCTCTAAGATCGAAGCTCCTCCAACTGATGGAGCACTCTTTCTAGTTGTATAAATAAACCTCCATTTTTAACATTATGCTTGTATAAATAAGCTTTAAGATCAATTCATCACCATTCTCTCTTCTTTTTAGAGACCTAACCTCCCTAACCCCTCACATAGATAGAATACTATATTTTCCATGTAATAAATGGTCGACATTAGTCAATAAGGCCTAATTAAAAAATATGAACAAGTCAATGTAAGAAGATCTAATAGAAGCTTTCACTTCTAGAAATATCTTCCTCTAAAATGTTCTTTAGAAGATATAATTAGTATAAATAAGAGTAGGATGCATGAGAAAGCTTTGTCTTGTGAATTATTGTAATAGAGATTTGTCTTTGAATAAATGTATTATTTTTGGTATTTCTCTTTTCGATATTTTATTGTTCCATTGATATTTGCTGATAATTCTTGTTTTTGCATATTATATTACATTTGGTACCTTACAAGTGGTATCCGAGCACTTTCCTTGGTATGAATTGTGGGTAAAAAATTTCCAGGGTAGAGACATGTACTGTCGACATCTTTAAAGAACAAAGATATGTCATTCAAAGATTAAAACTATGGTGGGGAAGACTACACGCAGGAAAAACATATGGATTCACTGGGTTTCCTAAAAACGAAAGTTTCATCCTTGTTGGAAACCTTTATAACCCCTGTTGGTACCCCTCGAGTAGTACCGCATTAGACAAAATCTGCACATGAACATCACTCCCACGTACCATAAGTTATATCAAGAGTCACCTAGGTCTCTTGAAACCAACCCTATATCAGTCGATTGAATTCCTGACTGTTATAGTGCCACTGTGAACAACACTTGGGAACATACTCTCTAGTACCTGGGTAATCGAGTAGTACAACTAAGGGTATGGTCAATCCTCCTTAGTTGGTGCCTTGAGTACTATTGTTTGACCCCACATATATATCAAAGAGATATAACACATGGGAAAAACTTGTCCATAGGCACCCTGTAAACCCTAACCGAGGGGAACACAACAGACACGGAACAAAAAGGACTTTTTGGTCATGCGACCTTCCCTCCCACATTTTGGTTGAAAATTTACTACACATTTTTTCCTATTAAGAATTTAGGCATTTCAACATTGCAATATTATTCATATCGGAGTATAAATCCGTAGGAGTAAAACAAAAAAATATAGGGTCCTTCCTGCACCATTATTTTAGACCTATCCCATTAGATTCATCTCTTCACCCTAATCGCAGTGGTACCTATCATTTTCAAGCCTTTTCCCCCCATGGACCCGAACCGTTCATGACACCCTTATAGGACACTTATCCCATTGGATTCCTCTATTCATCATGATTGCAATGGTACATATCATTTTAAAGAATTTTTTCCTCATGGACATGACCCCTTCTCAAAACCCTTATTTGGCACTTATCCCATTGGTTTACTCTCGTTTCCCTGATCGTAGTGGTATATATCATTTATATAGATTTTTATTCATAGATCCACTCCTCATATTAATTCCCCCCACTCGCTAATATGAAACCAATTAGAAACTGAATAATGGGATTACTACCATTCATGCCAAAATGGATCACATCGTGGAACAAATCTCTAGCCGAATAGAAGAAATCCACTCTGCTTTTCAAAAATTCCTATCTAAGGGTCCTTCATCCTCTGGTCCAAACCCCCAAGTCAAAGGTGTTGACTCTTCCAATCCTCTGAACTTTCATTCCAATCATGACCCCCGTCTTCCCAAGGTTGAGGTGAACAAATTTGATGGCTCAGATCCAACAACCTGGGTCACTTTGATGGAACACTATTTTTCCCTGCATGGAATTACCGATGACTTGACCAAGCTTCATTATGAAGTTCTCTATTTGGATATGGAATGATGAAAATGGTGGAAATGGTGTAGAAATGCACACCAAGGGTGTGTTTCTTAGACATAGTGTTAAGAACCAAATATCAATATAGCATAGAAAATCCTCAGAAAAAGTACTCAACGCCTTGAAAAAGAGATAATTTCAGATAATAAGCCTCTTCGAGGGGGAAACCTCCT
>JZKD02S2099879.1:37117-48447 GCA_000966675.3 Picea glauca
AAAATTGTTAGAATATAATGGATGTGCTCATTTTACCATCAACAATATCACTATTGTCACCCAACCATAGGCCGAAGCCACCCTCCGAGCACCTTAACCTTGACAGATAATCATTCTAGAAGAAAACCCTAGGCTACATAGCCAAACAAAGGGTAGCACACCTTTCTCCAAGGATAGCGCACCAAACAAGAGTTGATCAGATATTCCAAACCATAACCAAGAGATAGTCCAAAACAAAACTGAAATCTGCTAGCTACAACAGCTGCAACATAATCTCTCCTTCAAACTTGTGAACAAACTGGGCAACTGCAGTGTGCACAAGTGTTGCTCTGCAATTCTGAGAATGCCTTCCAGAATGAAGACTAGCCTCCTGTATTTATACTAATTATGGCTAACTGCCTGGGCCAACTTCTCATTCTAGGTGCTTATTTACTTAGTATATAATATTTCTTCTGGCCAAATTCTTCTCTTGGAAGCCAATAACCTAATACAAATTATCCTCATGAGTTGACTTATCTTCTAGGGTTATTAGCCACAACATTAGGGTTTCTTCTTGCTTCCCAAAATATTCTATTCTCATTAGATTTACATGTGGAGGTTGTTGATATTATGGTAGTTTTGGGAGGTATGAACCTCTATTGTGAACTTTGACGAGATTAGAACATTCTAGAAGAAAGAAAAGAATATGAAAGTAACCCTAGATGAGATGTCGGCTAAAGAGAGATAATTAATATGAATTAATTAGTACCCAGAGAGAGAAGTCGACCCAGGAAAGTCTGCTAGGAATAATATAAATACAGGGCACCAATCTCTCATTTGACACACTTCTCAGAATTGAAGAAAGCCAGTTTTGTGCACTGCAGTCTTGAAGTCTTGTGCGCAAGTCCTAGGGAAGGTGCTACGCCAGTTTTGGGTGGGACTCTCTAATAAGCTTTTGTTACTTCTTTCTTGGTGCATTAGCCTTGCTTGGATATTGAATTTCTACCTAGATTCTTCTCTCTTTCAAGGTCAAGGTGCTCGGAGGGTGTCTTCGGCCTATGGTTGGATGACAATAGTGATATTTTCAATGGTAAAATGAGCACATTCATTCATATTCTAAAAGTTTATGTGCCCACACCTCCTTCATTAAGTCTAAACACTAGAAGGAAGCATAGCCATTACAATATTGAGCTCGTTGAGGAACTGTCACTAGGGCTACTAGAAGGAGTAACTTCAAAACATTGTCGCTAGGATTATTAGCAGGAGCAGTTGAAGAAACCTTAAATCCTAGATCTGGCATCTTATGATGGAGCGTCTCACTCAAGGAGAAGATATTCAAATGCACCCTAGTTCAACGCACCTTTTGGGTCTCTCAAAAGACAGAAACGTCAGAGTTGAATTTTTGGATCAAGGCATGACTAGCTACTAGTCAAATGAAGACATCAGTGAAAAGATCAGTCTTCTACACTACTTAACACTCACTGCAACGATTGAAGATGACATGTCGATAATTGATAGTGGAGCTTCTAGGCACATGATGGGATATCAAGCCAGACTCTCAAATATAAATGAGAAGAAGACATCATACAAGGTAGAGCTTGGAGACAAAAGCACTTACCTATTCGAAGGATTTGGACAATCCTCCATCAAGTTGAAAATAGGTAACATTGTTCATTTAAGCAATGTTTTATATGTACTTGGTTTAGAAAAGAATATTGTATAGATATCTTTCCTAGAAGACAAAGGAAACATAATATCTTTCGTAGATGGAAAAGTGTTATCTTGGCATAAAGACTCCAGTATAGAGAATGCTAGGGTTATTGGAAGTTGTGAAGGAAACCTATATAGACTACTAGAACAAAATGAAGAAGCTCTCGTACATGACGAAGTAAATCCCAATGAACTTTGGCACAGAAGGTATGCTCATATTAATTATCAAGCATTACCTTTTCTCAAAGGGATGGTTGAAGGAATACCAGAATTGCAATCTACACATGAAGGAATTTTCAAAGGATGTTCTCTTGGGAAGAATATCAAGAAACCATTCCCAAGTAGCAACAACAGATCTAAGGAGATTCTAGATCTAATACACTCATATGTTTGTGTTTCGATGCCAGTCAAATATCTAGGAGGATCTATTTACTACGTAATCTTCATAGATGATTATTCAAGAAGAACTTGGTTATATCTACTGAAGACAAAAGATGAAGTATTCAACAAGTTTCAAAAATTCAAACCAAAAATAGAGAACCTCACAAACAAGGTTTATTCAAAGAAATACTAAATGATCAAGGATTATTTATGTTCATATGGGAAGAAGCATCCATGGCAGTAATACAAGTGAAAAATAGAAGTCCTCATCGCATATTGAAGGACACGACTCCAGAAGAATCCTTCTCATGTAAGAAACCTAATGTGGAAAACCTAACAATATTTGGATGTCCTATTTACTCTCGCATTCCAAAGGATAAAAGGAATAAACTAGAACCCTCGGGAAAGAAGGGGATATTTGAGGGATATAGTGATTCATCCAAGGCTTATATAATCTATATTACAGAACAACATAAGATCGAAGTCAGCAAAGACATAACATTTAATGAAAAGATGGCTTTCAAGAAATCCATAGAAGAAACTATAGAAGAAGAAGAGATTGAAGAAACTATTGAAGAAAGTATAGAAAACCAAAACGACTAAAAGGAACAAACTTCTCATCCTATGCAACCATGTGAAACCATTGATTCAGATATCGTACCTAAGACCAAGAAACGACTAACTTGGCTTGAAGCTACCTTACAAGATGCAAAAATACTCAAGGTTACAGAAGGAACATTCAGAAAAAGTAAGAATACTAAAAGATTCGCAAGTTATGTAGCATATATGATGAAGCTTCTAGATGAAGAACCTACCACATTTGAAGAAGTAGTTCAAAAGAGACAATGGAAAGAAGCTATGATGGAATAACACCAATCTATTATGAAAATCGATGTATGGGAAATCGTACCTAGACCTAAAGAAAAATTAGTGGTAACTTCAAAGTGGGTATATAAGATCAAACATGCAGTAGACTGAAGCGTGGATAAATATAAAGAAATATTTATAGATAGAGGGTTCTCCCAGAAGGAGGGAGAAGATTATGACAAAACTTTTTCTCCAGTTGCTAGATATACTTCCATTAGAGCTATCATATCTCTTGTCGCTTCCATGGGATGGAACATACATCAGATGGATGTAAAGACAACTTTCGTCAATGGAGAAATCAAAGAATAAGTACATATTGAACAACCTCAAGGGTTTGAGGTACATTCTAGAGATACTCACATTTGTAGATTAAAGAAACCCCTATATGGACTCAAGCAAGATCCAACAGCTTGGTATGCCAGAATGGACAACTATCTAACGAGACTTGGTTTCTCCAAGAGTCATGTAGATACAAACCTTTACTACAAATTCATGGACAATGCACCTGTAATTATACTACTGTATGTTGACGATATATTCATAACAGGTGAAGAGACTCTCATCATGTAGTGCAAGAAAGAACTAGATTTTGAATTTGATATGAAAGATCTAGGTCTCATGCATTATTACTTGGCACTAGAAGTATGGCAGAAGCGTGGTGAAGTATTCCTTGGACAAGGAAAGTATGCAATAAAGATCCTTAATAAGTTTGGAATGATGGATTGTAAGTCCATGGACACTCCTATGAATACAGATATAAGAAGAATGAAAGATCTAGAATCTGATCCAGTAGATCCATCACTATATCGACAATTAATTGGGTCATTGATGTATTTGGTCAATACTAGACCAGACATTTTCTTTTCCATGAATACACTAAGCCAGTTCCAGGTAGAACCGATACATGACCATTGGATATCTACAAAGCATGTATTAAGATATATTTGTGGGACAATAAACTATGGCTTAAGATATACCGCATCCAGTGATATACAGCTTCATGGATTCAAGGACTCATATTGGGCAGGAAGTGCAGAAGACAGAAAGAGTACTTTAGGGATGTGTTTCATCTTGGGCTCCGCTATGATATCTTGGGGTAGCAGGAAAAAAAAGTCTGTCACACTCAACACAGCAGAAGAAAAATATATCACACCATGTGAAGCATGAACATAAGCAATATGGCTAAGGAAGTTAATCTTTGATTTATTTGATCAGATCCAAGATTCAACCATAATACATTGTGATAATCAGAGTTGTATAAGATTATTAGAACACCCCATGTTTCATGACAGGTCGAAACATATTGATATCAAATACTACTTTATTTGAGATAAATTCCAAGAAGGAGAGGTAAAGTTCCAGTATATCCCCACATATGAGCAGACAACAGACATCCTGACAAATCCTCTATCCAGAATAAAGTTTGCATATTTCCGAGAGAAGATGGGGATCATGAAAATAAATCCCTTAAATGAAAGGGAAGAAATGAATCTCTAGGTTTGGAGGGAGAACTGACATATTATTAAGGACATTCATTTTCAATATTGAAAAATAGTCCAGCTTGGGTAGATTCTTTCATGTTCGGAAAGTGGATTGAGATTTCTAACGGACATACATTTTCCATTTCAGAAAATGGTCCAAATTATTGATGTACGATAGACATCGACTTCCCATTGTGGTTAAAATGGGGAGTGGTCTAGGGAAGTCTCTATTCTTGAGGGTTACTCAAGAAGACTGGCCTGCCTCGTCGGACAACGATTTCTCACTGTGGTTAACATGAGGAATTTTCCATTTTGGAGGTTGGTACAGGATAGTATTTTCCTCTTGTGGATAATAAGGGAAATGGTTTGGATAGTCATTCCTTAGGGTGGATTCATTATCTCCAAGTTTCACTTTGTTTAGTTCCAGAAGAATGGCCCAGGGTGGGGAATGGTCCAGGCTCAGCAATCAGGGACAGACATTCCTTAGGGCAGATTCATTCTCTTCAGGTTACACGTTGTTTAGTGTCGGAGGAATGGCCTAGGGTAAGGAATGGTCCAAGCTCAGATATCAGAAAAATCATTCTTCCTTGTTTGATAAGAATAATCCAGATATCCCATCGTTGATTTTCTACTCTGAGGGCGGATATTCCTTCAGATCTCCAAGATGTGAGTGAAATATTGGCCCAGATGATTCAATTTATTTTAACAATATTTTATGTGTAGGTTGATATCAGATGATTGTTATGGAGAATACTTGTCTCCAGATAGTAGAGATATGCTACTGTGGTGGATATGGTCCACTGTTTGTGACTATGCGTCATATTTTGAATAGTTGTGTACTACCATGGATAGACAGAATCGTGTTCTATCAATTGATATTGTACTAGTTGTCGTGGATATTATCCAATTGGATAATAATGATAGTGCTCGTGATAATACCAGTTGAATGGTATGTTTGTGCTCAAGACCATTATCAGTTATACCTCCCTAGATAGGAGGGAGTGTTGATATTATGGTAGCTTCGAAAGGTATGAACCTATATTGTGATATTCGACAAGATTAGAACATTCCGAAAGAAAGAAAAGAATATGAAATTAACCCTAGATGAGATGTCGGTTGAAGAGAGATAATTAATATGAATTAGTTAGTACCCAGAGAGAGAGGTCGGCCCAGGCAAGTCTGCCAAGAATACTATAAATATAGGGCACCAGTCTCTCATTTGACACACTTCTCAGAATTACAGAAAATCAATCCTGTGCACTGTAGTCTAGTAGTCTTGTGCACAAGTCTTAGGGAAGGTGTTGCGCCATTTTTTGTTGGGACTCTCTGATCATCTTTGGTTACTTCTTTCTTGGTGCATTAGCCTTTCTTGGCTATTGAATTACTACCAAGTTTCTTCTCTCTATCAAGGTCAAGGTGCTCGGAGGGTGGCTTCGACCTATGGTTGGGTGAAAATAGTGATATTGTTAATTGTAAAATGAGAAAATTCATTCATATTCTAACAGGTTATGGGCCCAAACCTCCTTCATTCATTCTAACCACCGGAAGGAAGTATATCCATTAAGATACTAATATCATTGAGGAACTTTCGCTAGGGTTACTAGAAAGAGAAGCTTCCAAAACACTGTCGCTAGGGTTACTAGAAGGAGCAATTACAGAAACCCTAAATCCTAGATCCGACACCTTGTGATGGAGCATATTGCTCAAGGAGAAGATATTCAAATGCACCATAGTTCAACGTACCTTTTGGCTCTCTCAAAAGACAAAAACTTCAAAGTTTAATTTTTGGATCAAGGCATGACCAACTACCAGTCAACCGAAGACATGAGTGAAAAGATCAATCTTCTACACTACTTAGCACTCACTGGAATGATTGAAGATGACATGTGGATAATCGATAGTGGAGCTTCAAGGCACATGATAGGAGATCAATTCAGACTCTCAAGTTTAAATGAGAAGAAGACATCGTACAAGGCAGAGCTTGGAGACAAAAGCACTTACCCAGTCGAAAGATTTGGACAAGCCTTCATGAAGTTTAAAACATGTAACAATGTTCATTTCAGCAATGTTTTATATGTACCTAGTTTAGAAAAGAATCTTGTATTGATATCTTTCCTAGAAGACATTTGAAACACAATATCTTTCATAGATGGAAAAGTGTTATCCTGGCATAAATATTCTAGCATAGAGAATGCTAGGGTTATTGGAAGTTGTGAAGGAAACCTATATAGACTACTAGAACAAAATGAAGAAGCTCTCGTACATGATGAAGTAAATCCCAATGAAATTTGGCACAGAAGGTATGCTCATATTAATTATCAAGTATTAACTTTTCTCAAAAGGATAGTTGAAGGAATACCATAATTGCAATCTACACATGAAGGAATTTGCAAAGGATGTGCTCTTGGGAAGAATATCAAGAAACCATTCCCAAGCAGCAATAGCAGATCTAAGGAGATTCTAGATCTGATACACTTAGATTTTTGTGGTCCGATGCCAGTCAAATCTCTAGGAGGATATCTTTACTATGTAATCTTCATAGATGATTATTCAATAAAAACTTGGTTATATCTACTGACGACAAAAGATGAATTATTCAACAAGTTTCAAGAATTCAAAGCAGAAATAGAGAACCTCACAAACAAGAAGATGAAGACATTAAGAACAGATAATGGAGGAGAATACACCTCGAAGGAATTCATTTCATTTTGAAAATTGATAGGGATTAGGTGGGAGATGACCACTCCTCATAATCCTTAACAAAATGGTGTAGCAGAAAGAAAGAATAGATCCATCAAAGAAACAATAAAAGAACTACTAAATTATCAAGGTTTATCAATGTTCCTATGGGGAGAAGTAGTCATGACAACAATATACGTGAAAAACAGAATTCCTCATCACATATTGAATGATATGACTCCAAAAGAAATCCTTCTCAGGTAAGAAACCTAATGTGGAAAACCTAAGAATATTTGGATGTATTGTTTACTCTCACATTCCAAAGGATAAAAGGAATAAACTAGAACCCTCATGAAAGAAGGGGATATTTGTGGGATATAGCGATTCATCCAAGGCTTATAGAATCTATATTCTAGAACAACATAATATCGAAGTCAGGAAAGACATAACATTTAATGAAAAGATGGCTTTCAAGAAATACATAGAAGAAACTATAGAAGAAGAAGAGATTGAAGAACCTATTGAAGAAAGTATAGATAACCAAAATGAAAAAAAGGAACAACTTGATCATCCTATGCAACCATTTGAAACCATTGATTCAGATATCGTACCTAAGACCAAGAAATGACTAGCTTGTCTTGAAGCTACCTTACAAGACACAAAAAGACTCAAGGTTCCAGAAGGAACATTCAGAAAAAGTAAGAAGCCTAAAAGATTCTCAAGTTATGCAACATATACGACAAAGATTTGAGATGAAGAACCTACCATATTTGAAGAAGCAGCTCAAAAGGGACAATGGAAAGAAGAAATGATGAAAGAACACCAAGCCATTATGAAAAATGATGTATGGGAAATCGTACCTAGACCTAAAGAAAAATCAATGGTAACTTCAAAATGGGTATATAAGATCAAACATGTAGCAGATGTAAGTGTGGATAAATATAAAGAAATATTCGTAGCTAGAGGGGGAGGGAGGATATTATGATGAAAATTTTTCTCTGGTTGCTAGATATACTTCCATTAGAGCTATGATATCTATTTACGCTTCCATGGGATGGAACTTACATGAGATGGATGTAAAGATAGTTTTCCTCAATGGAGAAATCGAAGAAGAAGTATATATTGAACAACCTCAAGGGTTTGAGGTACATTCCAGAGACACTCATGTTTTCATATTAAAGAAATCCCTATATGGACTCAAACAAGATCTAAGGGCTTGGTATGCCAGAATGGACAACTATCTAACGAGACTTGGTTTCTCCAAGAGTCATGTAGATCCAAATGTTTACTACAAAGTCGTGGACAATGCACCTGTAATTCTACTACTATATCTTGAAGATCTATTCATAAAAGGGGAAGAGTCTCACATTATCCAATGCAAGAAGGAACTAGCTTCTGAATTTGATATGAAAGATCTAGGTCTCATGCATTATTACTTGGGACTAGAGGTATGGCAGAAGCGTGGTGAAGTATTCCTCGGACAATGAAAGTAAGAAGTATTTAAGTCCATGGACACTCCTATGAATATGGATATAAGAAAAATGAAAGATCCATATTCTGATCCAGTAGATCCATCACTATATTGACAATTAATTGGGTCATTAATGTATTTGGTAAATACTTGACTAGACATTTTCTTTGCCATGAATACACTAAGCCAGTTCCAGGTGGAACCAAGACATGAGGATTGGATAGCTGCAAAGCATGTCTTAAGATATATTTGTGGGACTATAAACTATGGCTTAAGATATATCACATCTAATGATATACAACTTCATGGATTCACAGACTTAGATTGGGCAGGAAGTGCAGAAGACAAAAAGAGTACTTCAGAGATGTGTTTCATCTTGGGCTCTGCTATGATATCTTGGGGTAGCAGGAAACAAAATTCTGTCGCACTCAGCACAACAAAAGAAGAATATATCGCAACATGTGAAGCATGCACAAAAGAAATATGGCTAAGGAAGTTAATCTATGATTTATTTGATCAGATTCCAAATTTGACCATAATACATTGTGATAATCAGAGTTGTATAAGATTATTAGAACATCCTATGTTTCATGAAAGGTCAAAACATATTGAGATCAAATACTACTTTATTCGAGATAAATTCCAGGAAGGAGAGGTAAAGCTCCAGTATATCCCCACAAATGAGCAGACAACAAACATCTCGACAAAGCCTCTATTGAGAATAATGTTTGCATATTTTCGACAGAAGATGGGGATTATGGAAATAAATCCCTTAGCTGAAAGGGAATAAATGACTCTCCAGGTTGGGAGGGAGCAATAACATATTATTGAGGACATTCATTTTCAAAATTGAAAAATAGTCCGGCTTGGGAAGATTCTTTCTTATTCGGAAAGTGGATTGAGATTTTTGATGGACAGACTTTTTCCAGTTTGGAAAATGGTCCAGATTGTTTATGTACCATAGACAACAACTTCCCATTGTGGTTTACATGGGGAGTGGTCTAGGGCAGTCTCTCTTCTTGAGGGTTACTCAAGAAGCCTTGCCCGCCTTGTCGGACATCGATTTCTCATTGTGGTTAACATGAGGAATGGTCTATTTGGAGGTTGGTACAGGACAATCTTTTTCTCTTATGGGTAACAACGGAAATGGTCTGGATAGTCACTCCTTAGCGTGGATTCATTCTCTTCAGGTTGCACTTTGTTTAGTGTCGAAGGAATGGCCCAGGGTGAGGAATGGTCCAGGATCAACAATCAAGGACAGAAATTCCTTAGGGAATATTTATTCTCTCCAGGTTACACTTTGTTTAGTGTCAGAGGAATGGCCGAGGGTGAGGAATCGTTTAGGCTCATAAATCAAAACAATCATTCTACCTTGTTTGAGAATAATAATCCAGATAGCCCATTGTTGATTTTCTACTCTGAGGGCACATATTCCTTCTTATCTCACATATGTGAGTGAAAGATTAGCCCAAATGATTTGGTTTATTTTAAAAATATTTTCTATGCAGGTTGATATCAGATAATTGTTATGGATACTACTTGACTCCATACAGTAGAGATATGCTACTGTGGTGGATATGGTCCATTGTTTGTGACTATGTGTCATGGTTTGAATAGTTGCATATTACCATGGATAGACACAGTTGTGTTATATCAATTGATATTGTACTAGTTGTCATGGAGATTATCCAATTGGATAATAATGATGGTGCTTGTGATACCATTATAAGTTTTACTAACCTAGCTAGGAGGGAGTGTTGATATTATGGTAGCTTCAGGAGGTATGAACCTCTATCGTGACCTTTGACGAGATTAGAACGTTCTGGGAGAAACCAAAGAATATGAAAGTAACCCTGGATGAGATGTCGCTGAAGAGAGATAATTAATATGAATTAATTAGTACCCACAGAGAGAATTTGACCCAGGAAAGTCTGCTAGGAATACTATAAATTCAAGGCACCAGTCTCTCATTTGAAACACTTCTCAGAATTGCAGAAATCCAGTTTTGTGCACTGCAGTATAGCAGTCTTGTGCACAAGTCCCGGGGAAGGTGTTGCGCCAGTTTTGGGTGGGACTCTCTGATCATCTTTGGTTACTTTTTGCTTGGTGCATTAGCCTTTCTTGGTTATTGAATTGCTACCAAGATTATTTTCTCTGTCAAGATCAAGGTGTTCGGAGGGTGGCTTCAGCCTATGGTTGGGTGACAATAGTGATATTGTCAATGGTAAAATGAGCACATTCATTCATATTCTAATAGAGGTAAATACCTCCCACAACTACCATAATATCAACACTCCCTCCTATATAGGGAGGTATTACAGGTAATGGCCTTGATCACAAACATACCATTCACCCGGTAGCATCAACATAGTCATATAGACTATCTTATGATTAGTTCATGAGCACCATCATCACTATCAATTTCATCAACTGCATCATCTCTCGAAACCATACTCCATCTAAGTAAACAAACATGATGATGGATAAGTCGCTCACTCCATAGAGTGACACAAGAACCATTCTTCCAATCCGGATAGATGTCCTAGAAGAATAAATGTCCTGAACCATTTTTCCATCTGGGAAATCTTTGTCCATTGATCATCCATCTAGCTGATAATCATTTCCAACACTGTTGATAGTCTTCAAGGAAATCAAAACAATATCATTCAATAGAACACAACTGTGTCTATCCATAGTAATACACAACTGCAATCTAGTGGTACACTACCACACCAAGTAGCACACAGATATTTGATCCTGAC
>JZKD02S2099901.1:13688-26843 GCA_000966675.3 Picea glauca
GCCATAGTATGCTTTGTAATTCTTTTAATTAATTTTAATTACTAACCCTCTCGATTGCTTTTAATTTTTAATTCCCCCTTTTATCTCCTTTTTACTCATTGATTCTACTCTTCCTTTTATTTCCCATTTCTCTCTTTCTTAATTCTATTCTTTAGCGATGTTTCTACTACCCTGATTTATCTTTTAATAATAGTTATTATCTTTAATGATTATAATTATTAATATTAAACATTATAATTAATAAATATTATAATTAATTAATAAACATTATAATTATTATCAAACTGTTTATATTATTTGTTTATATTATTTTTAATGATTAACCTTGACCCTCCTAACCTCTTTTCAAATTATTCCCCCTTCTTTAGAAATTCCTTTTTCCTCCCAGCCACATGAATTTTAATAAATAATTAAAATCCTTTATATTATTACCCTTTTCCTTCTTAACCTTATTCTCCTTTATCTTTATTTTAATTTTATATTCTTAACTATTTTTTTTCTCAACGGTTTCATTTTCCACCTTTGACCTCAATCCTTTTTAATTTTATACTTTATTAATATTTATTCCTTAACTTAGTCATCTCTATCCAACGGTTCTCTCTTTTACAACAATCCTATTCACATATTTCTCTTTATATTCTTTCCTCGACAATCTTTTTGATCATTGAAGATTAATGTCCCTAATGATGGGTGGAGTGTCCACTCGAAATGTTGGACGTTTCATAAATTTTGACACAGTTTTTATCCACAAAATATCCTAAAAATATGTTCTTGTTTCCTTTTACATAATCAATTTCAAATTAATATGATTGCACCTTACTTACCCACTTTTGTTGGCTCTTGTTTAGGTCCCGTTGCTCCAAGAAATATCTCAAACTATTGTGGTCAGTCCTAAACAAAAAGTGTCCTCCCACCAGGTACTATCTAAACTTGGCCAATGCATGCATGATGTCCAACATATCCTTATCATAGATAGGATAGAGCTTCTCTAGATCCCTAATATTCCTGCTCTCGAAAGTTATTGGGTGTTTTTTTTGCATCAATATGGCTCATATCCCCTCATCGACTGCATCACACTCCAGTACAAAAGGTTGTGTGAAATCTGGGAGTGCTAATACTGGGAAAGTGCTCATAACCTTCATCATTATGTCGAATGCTACCTATGCCTCCTCTAACCATTAGAAGGCTCCCTTATTGGTGAGGTCTGTCAATGGAACACCTAGTTGTGAAAATCCTTTTACAAAGTGCATGTAATAACTGCATATCTCGAAGAATCCTCTCATCTCTATGAGTGATCTTGAGGTGGGTCAATGTAATATTTTCTAGATATTATCTTGATGCACCTTCACTCCTTTGACACCAATCGCATTCCCTATATAAAGTAACTCTTTCAATCCAAACTCACACTTTTCCTCCTTGGAAAAAAGTGGATGCTCCTCCATAATGGTGATAATCTCATCCACATGTTTTGAATGTTCCTCCCAAGTCCTATTGTAAATCAGAAGATCGTCAAAGAAAACCAATAAGAACTTCCTCAACTTCTTGTTGAATATATGGTTCATACATGACTGGAAGGTAGCGGATTCATTGGTCATCCCCAAGGGCATGACTAGAAACTCGTAGTGCCCATAGTGACATATGAAGGTTGTCTTATGGATGTTCTCTTATCTGACCCTGATCTAATGGTACCCTTATTGAATATCAATATTCAATAAGTACATCAATCCATGTATCTTGTCGATCAACTCATCAATCTTGGGTATTGGGTATTGGTTCTTGATGGTTTTCTTCCTAAATTCCTCATAGTCGATGCACATCCTCATGGTGCCATCCTTCTTCTTTACTAATACTATTGAAGAAGTGAAGGGACTAGATCTAGGTCAGATGTGTCCCATCTCCAAAAAATCCTATATGGAATTCTCTATATCATATTTAAACTTCTTTGGATGTCTATACATTGTGGTGATCATAGGTTTCTCCCATCTTCTAGTTCAATGACATGCTCAAATCCCCTATCAGGTGGACTCCCTACTTATAGTGGTCCAAATATCTTGTCATTCTTTTCAATAAGCTCATGCATTTCAACATGATAGTGTTGGCAATCCTAAGATGGTTTCTTCATGGCGATAAAGGACTCTGCTGTACAAGCCACATCCCCGTGTCTAAAAAGGGCCTTCATGCATTGGTTAGAAACGATCTTGGGAGCACATGCTGACATACCTCTTAGAACAACTTGTTAACCCGCTTTATTCCTGAACTCCATTCTTGTGTATTGATAGTTCATTTGGATGTCTCCCAACAAGAACAACCATTGAACCCCTAACGCCATATGGGTGTCTTCCAAATACACAACATAAAAGTCATTGGTCAACATATAATTTCTCAATGTCACATCTAATCCATGAATCCTCTAAGTACATGTCATGTTGTAACCATCTGCTACTACCACATTGAGTCCCTCAAAGTCCTCTACCAAAATGTGTCTCCTAATGACAAGTGCGACATCAATGAAGTTATGGGTGGCCCCACCATCAATAAATGTTGTAACTCTCTCCCCTTGAATGATTCCCCTAATCTTGAAGGTGTAATATCTGGGGACTCCCTAAAGTGTGGTAATGATCACTCCCTTGTAATTCTCCTGCAATGGTGCCTAGTTTGTAGTATCAAGGTGTGGTGTCTCACCACTACCCTGTCCATTATCATGTAAGTGAACTAGCTCATCTTCATTGTCACCCTCCTCTTCGGAAAGAACCTCAATGTAATGGAATTTACCCTTTCCCATACATCAATGTCTTGGATCCCATGGTTCCTTGCAAATGAAGCAAAGATTCTTCCTTGTCAATTCTCTTTGAGTCTCCTCATCCATCCTTTTCTTTCCCATCCATGTTTTCTAAGGAAGATTCATTGCCTTGCCATTTTGTGGAATAAAGGGTTTTACTAGTGCCTTCTTGGTTACTAAGTTTTCCATGTCTTGGGTCTTCATGATCACTTCCTGTAGTGAGATCAGCTACAAGGCCTTCACCCAACCTCTCAAGGGTTCAAATAATCCCTCAGTCAAAACTATCAGTCACCATGAATTCCATCATATGGAACTATATGATATATTCCTATGGTGTACATGTTTGTCTCTGTTGTGACAACTCCCTAAAGTGAATCTCAGGATATTTCTTATCAAACCTTTCCATCAGCCTCTCGGTGAAATCCTCATATGATGTAATATTGGAATGACCCAATTTTATTATCCCATGATATCACCACTCATGAGCTTCTCCATCCAATTATAGAGTGGAAAACTTGATTTCTTCTACCTCTGTCATCGGGTTAAGCATGAAGTAAGTGTCCAACTTGTGCACCCATGATCTGGCAGTTCTCTTGGGAGATCTGTCAAAGGATGGGACTGTAAACTTTCCTACTTTTAACATAAGGTCAAATTGTTTCCAATACTGTGCTCCCCTAGGTCTTTTCCTCATGCTGAGGTTGAGTACTCATTGTAAGACATCTCTTCCTGGATATCCTCTTCTAGTGCATGGAACTCTCTGTAGTAGTTATATACCTCGCCAACTGAATCTAGATTAACCTATGATCCTATAGATTGTTCCTCAAGGAATGGGGGTAACAATGATCTGGTTTTCCTCCTATTACCTGTCTATAGGGAACTTTGTGTCGGAATATGGGTATTTCTACCCTCTGCATGAGCTCCTCCTCCTCTATGACTGCCATTTGTTCATGTTTTCCCTTTTCCTACTAGTTGTACAAGTACCTCAATGGTCTATTGTTGGGTCCCAATCATCTCATCATGTCTCTAAGAAGATGCTTCCTATATCTGCCTTTCCTCCTAACTCTTATTCATCTGATTTAGTCTCGTGAGCACATGATCTCTTTTGATATCTGGGTTATCATCCATATTTCTTTCTGGCCCTGAACCTATTTTATTTACTTCTATCTCTTCCTCCTCTGAGAGGGGTTGTCCTCCATTCCCTCTTCTCCTAGTCATAAATGTAATCATAGGCTAGAATAATCACCAGCTTTGATACCATTGTAATGTTCCAAACATAGTTGTACCAGGAAAATAAATTTTAACTATGTGATTTTCATCAAATAGTTTGCAATTTATCTGTTTTATAAAACTTCCTTCAAATGATTGTATGTTTTATACCCGTGATTATTTATTCAAGAATTTAGCATGAAAATCAAGTATATCCAGAATATCAGAGATATCAGTGGCATATTTATTATGAGTAAAATCTAGAATATAATCAAGGTATTTCTAACGGATGTTATAACAATTATCATATAGAAATAAACACTATGAACTCAAATGAAAAACATCGAATGATACCATAAATCTTTTCAATGTATTTTGCAACTGTCCTGAAACCCTCTCAACCTCCATGATTCCTCCTTCAAAGTCCCAATGACCTTAGCAATAGGGCCAATATGCCCCTTATAAACATCACAATCCCAATACTAAAGCTCATGTCTCCTTCCCAAGACTCATGCATCATGCATGAGGAATAGTGGCCCTCATGTACTCCCAATATGATAGTAAGAAGGAGGTAGATCCTTCCAATAATGTCGTGGGATTACTTAAAACCCCAACTCCCTCTCGATTTTTTCTAGAACTTGCCTCACGATTTTAAGAGAGATCAACCCTCCAAAATTAAACCTATGTTGTTTTCTTTGTCCTCTTGACCTACAAATAAAGGGAAATGGCCTCCAAAAATGGTGATGTTTTCTCCTTACACCCCTACAGTCTACAAAATTGGTAAATCAACCCTTAAAGAGACACATGATCCTTATTCCACCTCAGTTGATGCCACGGTGTTGCAGGGATAAGATCAACCCTCAAGTTACTCCACAAACTACCAATGAGATCGATGCACAATAAAATGAAGATAAGACAAGATGAAGCTTCAATTAGGGATCCTGGATGGAATCCCCCTCTCTACCTAGATAGGGTGGATATTGCACCACCGAAACTAGACTAACAATGGAAGGGTTTTACTAAACCCAAATGAAACAATGGCTCCAAGAGCACTCCAAAGCAAGAGATCAAATCATAATGCTAAAGTGAGAGGTTAACCCTCCTTTAATTCTTTCTCTGATCCTTCTAGAACTTTCCCCTTTTGACCAAATCAAACCCTTACCTTATTTCTCCTTTGATTATTACTTAAACATTAAAAATTAATTTTAAATGCTTAAGGGATTAATAATTTTATTTAATGTCACTTTATGAATATAATAATTTTCCTCCCAAGTGATACTAAACTAATCCCCGCGAATCCATTTTTTTTCCACTGACTATAGCCTACTAGAGTTGTAAGGGATACTAAGTCATATTCCACTTAAATCAAAAGGAAGGGGACATTACACCAGACTGTTGAGTACAAAATTGAAAATTGAAGGCCAACAGAAAAATCCTGTTTTTCCATCCAAGCTAACATTGATTTTCCCCTCCTATCTATATTATTTTCTCAAAATCTACTTTTATTACCATACAGTATTGTATATATGTGGTAATATATACCATTTATGCATACACAAAAACAAAACATACTATTCTAGAGAAAAAAATGATCCTCCCCATCTTCAACATCTTCCTTTTCTTCGAGCGTCACTAGATTATTCGGGACTAGAATGGTAGGCAAACTCCCTTCTAGACTGGCACTCATTAAGCATGGATGAATCCGACACCTTATCCAAATTTCTCTAAACAAAGTGAAATTTCATTTCTTTCACCTAACTTCTCAACGATACCACCTCGTCTTGCAGTTTCCCAACCATATCCTCATGGACAATCAAAGTATCTAGAACAAAGGAAACCTTCAAATTAAGAGCATTTACTGAGATAAAAAAGTGTCATTGATCCAAAAATTTCTCCTCTTACATATACATACCTTGTTGACCATAATTTGTTTCAGTTTCCATGGTGTTATGTAGTCTCTGTGCTTTTTTTGAATTAAGACAGAAATGCCCCAAGTCCAAAGCACCCAGGCCTAAACAAGATAATGAAACTCCTATCTTTATAAAGAAAAAATTATTCTTAGACTAGAAAACCCCAAACAAGAGTTACAAATAGGTTGATAATAGACCAATTACTCTCCCTCAGAGATAAGCCAAATACTACAATTGTTTTCTTCAAAATGCCACTTTTATCTCCAAGCAACCCAACCCACAAAATATCGTGACAAATATTGCTTACCTCATGTTCGCTATACAAAAATGAGAAATATGCATTGCCAATGGAAATGGATAGTTGACTACCAAATACCATCTCTCAAAGATATACTTTATCCTGGTGTCCATTCTGTATAATAATGTTGACCTTCCACATCCATATCTTTTCAACTGAGGGAAGAACAACAATTCCCTTCCCCCATACCATCTACTTACAATTATGCAAATCTCCATGAACCTTCCTACCTCTCCCACCTCTCTCAAGAGTCCCAAGATCAAAACTTACCACAAATGCACAATCTAATCAGATGGCCTATGGAATTTCAATCTTTCTCGCAACCTAGCTGACGTAATCCACCACCCAAGCCTGTACATTAAACATGATTCCTTTTTGAGTAATGATGGAGTCCATCAGATCCAATGTTAATTCCCTCATGTGAAAATTTAAGTACTTCATTCCTCGTACTAGAGAAATCCTCCTGATCTCACGCACCAGTCTACACATCCATACCACCTTGCAACTTCAATTTCTCCCTATCACCCAATATTTGAAAAGCGAGGACACTCCTAAATAACATTTCATGTGGGTTCATGCACAAGGATGAATGAGCCACGTCTACCCCATGGGCCCCACCCCCACTCCAAGGGATAAACATTAGAGAGAGGGTGCTAAAATTTCATCCCCATTGATCCACAATAAACCAAGGGATTTACCAATGGAATGATTAGCCATTTCATCTATAGCCTTGGTGTTTTCATGATATATGTGGAAATACTACACTGAAAAATAATAAAGGATAAGTCTAGTGCATTTAATAAGATCCATCAACCTATCATTCTTAGGAACTGAGCTTGAGACAAAATAGTGTATGATGTTTTTGGAGTCCCCTACAATATTCAGCTAAGAAATGCTCCTATGATTAGAAATTTGAGCTCCTTGAAGAAATACATAAGATTTTTCCTTATCGTTCAAGGTAACCGTAAGGTTCCAAAAAAATCCCAATTCATGATTTCCTCTAGGGCCATATAGAACGCCCCCCCGCATGTGCCTCCCCTATAAAACCTTGTAATGTTGCAAACAAAAACCTTAAAATCAATTTTCGAATTGAAATGTAATGCTACTAGTAACATCTTTATGTTTGTTAAAATTACAAATTATTTGAAACTGTATCCTTAACAATCATCATTGTTCCAACAAAAATATTAAAATAAACCCATGAATCGAAAAGTAGTTTTACCAATGGCACCCTTTTTGGGGAGGCGGTTAAAATTACAACTTGTTTAAAACCCTAGCATTAAGAAACAGTTGAATTTTAATCAAAATCAACCCCCAAATCAAAAGGTTTTGCTATCACTAGCTCCATTTTTTTCAATGATTTTTGGGGAAAGGTTAAAATTGCGGCCTTAACAAATAATAGCATTCCAACCAAAATCTTAAAACCAATTCCCCTAAATCAAAAAGTGGTGCCATCAATAACTCTATTTTTTTCAAGGTTTTAGTTACAACTTTTTTGAGAGCATGGTCTTAACGACCAATACTGTTATAACAAAAAATTTAAAATCAATCTCCAAATTGAAAAGATGTGCTACCACTAACACTTTTTTAAGGGTCAAATTGTAACATTTTTGAAACTATGGACTGAAAAATGGTATTGTTAAAAACAAACTCATAAAAAGAAAAAAAATGTCGAAACTAATAGAGGAAGAAAAACAAAAATAGAGAAAAAAAACATGTTTTTTTTAATTAAAAAATGATTAAAAAAACACAATTTCATTTTTTAAATGAAAAATAAAAAAAATATCTCACCCCATGCTTACTTCACCCTCTTTGAAAAAAATTGAAAGATTTTTAACCAAGGAAAAGTAAATAAATAAAAATGAATTAAATTAATAAAACAAAATAAAACAAAAAAACACAAACTAATAAATAAATAAATAAAAACAAACAAACAATGGCGGAGGGATCACACCTCCCCCTTTTCCACTTCACTCCCCTCCTCTTCCTCCCTTGCCACTCTCCTACCCTTCCATACCCCTCCCACCCTTCTCATAATTCTTGTGTTTCCCCCTAAATGAGTGGAAGATTTTTAATTCAAGGGTTCATTTTTTGGTTTTGGTTGCAACGATACCAATGGTTAACTCCATGTTTTCAAACAAGTTGTAATTTTAGCCACAAGAAAAAGGGTTCTATTGGTAGCACCACTTTTCGGTATGGGGATTGATTTTAGATTTTTTTATTACAATGTTGTAGGGTTTTAAGACCATTGTTGGAAATGGTTGTAATTTAAACATAAAAAAAAAATGATATTGGTAACACCATTTTTTGATTGAAGATTAATTTTGGTGTTTTTGACCAAAAAATATGGGTTTTAAGGCTAGAGTTGTCATTTTGAGGTCACAGTTCTCATCAAGTTGGTATCCATGTTTTTTTTTCAAAATTTGTTTTAAGATTCTTCATATTAGTACTTGTCTCTTTCAAAATTGTTATTTTGAGATAACCCATGCTCGTTTACATAGACATTACATATTGCATATAATGAAAATTATTTTCTAGTGAAAATTCAAAGACACTTTCTCACATTTGTGAATGGTGTTTATAGTATTGTTTCAGTGTAAACCAGTACACCTCACCCTCTCGGATTCCATAGTGAACATTCATCGCCATTGCCATCTATTGTTGAACCATTGACCCTTATAAGAGAAATCAAATTTGGGATGACAATAGGACATCACACCACTTAAATTAGTTGAGATACCCCTAGAGACTTATCATTACTTGAATGTGTCTATGTGTGTCCAAATAAAACTTATTCAAATTGGATGCTCAAAGACTTGGTAATGTAAATGTTATTTCTTTAGTTATTTTGTGTTGGAGAAGCCTGGAAATACCTTTGAAACCTTCTAAGGTGATGGAGGCCACACACAATTTTAGTCATGTAGAGGTATGGAAAGAAAGCATCTGAAACTAGTTACTCCACTCTCCGCAATCTAAATGATAAAAATGTTAAAAAAGGGATAAGTGAAAAGGTCATGTGACACAATGCTAGGAGGTGAATGGAGTTATCAACACAATGGAAATCATGTGAATCTAGGAAAGGGATGGGACAAACCCTCATTCTCTATGCTTTTTACATTGAAAAAGAAACAAGCTAAAGACTAAGTCACATAGTAAAGGGGCAATGTGAAGCCATCTGCACACAAAGGAAAGAGAATAATTAGAGGTAGATATCACGATTGCTCTGGATTTAGGAGCATAACAAACTGATTAAAAGACTGAATACAATAAAAACAAAGATACATAGAACAACATAGATATCCAGTGAACAATATCTTCTATTGAATAAATAAAATAGGTTGAAACTGTGAAAATGCAAAGCTAAAACAACTTGCTTGAATGGTGGTAGCTATCTCTAGGAAGATATGTGGATACTATGTACATCCATCTAATAATAATGATTACAATGAGGCTCCATAGGCATTTTTAACATTACTCATGAATTCAAAAACCTTAGACATCCAAAAACCTAACCCTAAGAGGTGAAAAGCCAATATTCATGTGGGTCCCAATGGGTAAGTTGGTACCTCAACTTCCCAGGTTCGTAACTTTTACATACGACATCTGTTTTAGGACCGTGGTGGCCCGTTGGAAAGGTCTTTTAGAGAAATACACATTACACAATCAAACTTTGACTCTGTCTACAACATGACTATGATAAGCCAAAAAAGCATTGTTTATGTCCCCAAAATAGCCTTGGAAGTACAGAAAGATGCGATGACATGAAAACATCCAAAATAATCCAATTGGATTAGGTGGGAGGCCACCAGTCTCCACCTGAAAGATGTGTAGGGATTCATACATCCTCAAAACTGTAGAACCCACAATTACAAAGAAGTACAAAAGAACATGCTAAACTAAAAAATTTCAAGAGGATCCAGTTGGAATAGGTGGGTGGCCACCAATATCCACCTGGATCAGTCCTCCCCCCTTAGGAAGAAATGGTCTCTATTGCATTGTGTTCCCCCATCAGGTGAGGAAACTCTTGATTAATTTGGCCCCGGGTGAGCCACTTTCCTAGTTGTATGATTTGTCATGCCTTGACAACCCGATAAATTTGGATCCTTTGTTGGAAAGTGACCTTGACCTGTATGTCCACTATCTGATCAATGGATGCCTGATCCATGAAATTAGAGTTGAGCTCTTTTGGTTTTATCTCTTCTGTGATATCTGAGGTGTCCAATAATGGTGGAAAATATGGTCGAAGGAGGTCCACATTAAACACTAGGTGCAATCCAACGAAGGGTGCAGTGTTGATCTCAAAATCATTGTTATGCATAGCCTTGGTGATAGTGTAAGGACCATAGAAAAGTGAGCAGATATTTTCATGGGCCCCTATAAGATGCTCTTTCTGAAAATGTAACCAGAACTTGTCTCCCACCTAAAACGAGTGTGGTACCCTGTGTTGATCATGGTGTTTCTTGTACTTAGAATTGGCTTTTTGCAAAATCTCATGGACCTGTTGGTGAATGTGCTGAATCTGCTCAATGAATCTGGTGTATTTATCGATCTCAGACTGAATATGGGAAGAGTCTGTCTGTGTGGTTGGAAGAGGTAGTGCAACATCAATGGGACCCAAGAGTTGGAATCCTAGCCCCATCTGAAATGGGCTATGTTCGATGGAAATATGGAGAGCCCCGTTGTAATTGTGTTGAACATAGGGGAGACTCTCATCCCATGTACATGAATTCTTATATTTTCACATGCACGGGATGTGCACAATCATCCGATTGGTGACCTATGTTTGGCTGTTAGTTTGGGGGTGGAAAGAAATGGATTTAGTGAGATTGGTGTTCAACAGTGACCAGAGACTCGACCAAAATGTGTTGAGGAACCTACTGTCCTAGTCGAAGATGATGTTCTGTGGTATCCCAAAATAGACCCACACTCGTTCGAATAATATCTTGGCAGTATCTACCACTATGATGTTCTTCTTACAGGTTGTGAGGATGTCCATCTTTGAAAATCGATCAACTACCACAAACAAAAAATCATTGCCTTTCTTGGTGGACAAAAGGTCATACATGTAATCCATCGAGATGGATTCCCAAGGCTTCTTAGTAGTAGGAAGAGGGGTGTATAAGCCTTGCTTCTTTATGGATGGCTTGGAAATGACACAAGCAGTGAAATATCCGATATACTTTCTCACGTCTCGTTGAATTTTTGGCCAATAAAAATGTTTCTGTAAAATGACCACAGTTTTCTCCACGCAAAAATGTCTTTCCATCCGACTGTAGTGAGATTCCCAAATCAAATTTTCACACTATCTTGCAGGAACACAGAGATGGCACAGATAGCATAATAGTCAGTCTTGAATGTGAAAATCGGTAACATTGGCGCCTATACCCAAGAGCTTATAGGTGGTGGTGAAGTCTAGATCTTTCTGATAAATTTTGGGCCACTAGGATGCCTATGTCCATAGGAATGGAGCACGGTGATGAGTGCAAACATAGGAGGTCAATTGAGGTAGTCAGAGACATAATTTATGTTCACTGTCTTATACTTGGTG
Organism: Picea glauca; assembly: GCA_000966675.3. Lineage (NCBI taxonomy): Eukaryota > Viridiplantae > Streptophyta > Pinopsida > Pinales > Pinaceae > Picea > Picea glauca. Next base: position 25,430 of record JZKD02S2099901.1, read on the forward strand.
TCGATATGGAACTGTTGCAGGTAGGTGGGCCACTTCTGATGGCGGTCGTTCTACAACTTCCCTCATGTATGTATGAACTGCAAAGGCTTGTGATCAATGTGGATGATTGTCTCCTTTCCCAAAATGTAATATTTTCATTGATGACAAGATTGTACAATGGAATACATTTCCTTGTCATAGGTGGGGTATTTCTAGAAAATATCCTAGAGTGTCTCACTATGGTATGACATCAGGTGACCATGTTGAGTGATAAATATTTCTACAACATATTCATATTCATATGTCTCAATCTCGAACAGTTGTTGTATATTGGGCAAGGAGAGTAGTAGAGCTGAGTACAAGCGATAATTTAGATCATAAAATTCTCATTGTTTTTCCTTACCCCATGCTAACTTTTCCCGCCACCACCCTTGGTCACTTGGATGAGATCCAATGCAATATGGGAGAATCCCAACATGAACTGTCGGTAGAAGTTGGCCATACCCAAGGAGCTCTGAAGCTCAGTTAGTGTGGTCGGGGCTGGCCATTCACGAATGACTTGGATATTAGCTAGATCAACATGTACCCCATGCTCATCAACATGTACCCTATTCATGTCAAAGGATCATTTTTCCAAATTGGCATATTATGTTGTCCCAGATTGCTCAAAACATGTTGAATATGCTGCATGTGCTCCTCCCAAGTTCTGATGAAGATGAGGATGTCATCAAAATATACCACCACAAAAGCGTTGTTGAAGGGTCTCAATACATCATCCATCAACCTCATGAAAGTGGTTGGTGCATTGTTTAATCCAAAGGTCGTGACCAACCATTCGAAGAGAACTTCTTTAGATTTGGAAGTTGTCTTCCATACATCAATTGGTTCAATGGGAAATTGGTGGTAGCCAGACTTTAGGTCAATCTTGTTGAAGAAATTTTCCCCCTTGAGTTGGTCAAGAAGGTCATCAATTATGGGAATTGGGTACATGTTCCTGACTGTGATTTTTTTTAATGATTTGTAATCAATGCAGAGCTACTAGGTCTTGTCCTTATTCTGCACAAGTACAATTGGGCTTCCTCAAGGGGAGAAGTTGGGTATGATGTGCCCCTTATGAATAATCTCTTGGATCTGATGATTGATTTCGTCATTTTCCATTAGTGAGTGATGATATACTGGTGCATTAGGTAGAGGTGCACTAGGGGTTAGATCAATTGGATGCTTGAATTGGTAATGCATCAGCACCCCGGTGGGTGAGGAGAAGATGTCTCTGTACTCTTCCACGATCCTGTCCACTTTCTTCTGCTAGAAAGAGAAGATTTTTGTAGAGGCCATGGATGTGGCAGTGACCTTATGCTTTCTTTTAGCATGGATAACGAAGAATATGAACTTCCCGGTATGTGAAATGACCTTACTGCATTTCTTAGTAGATATT
>JZKD02S2099912.1:33518-48445 GCA_000966675.3 Picea glauca
TGGAGAAGAATGGGAAAACTCACATGTTTTTTTCGATTAAGGATAAAGAAGTGAAACTAGAAGTGAGCAAGACTGTACATCTCATGAGTGGGAAGGAACTTCTTAAGGAGGTTAAGAAGAAGGAAGATACACAATTCATTGTGGTCAGGAAGCCTAGAAATGTTTTAACCAATACAAGAGTGGATGATTTACTAGAGGAAATCCAGAAGTTGCTAGAAGAGTTTGTTGATATAGTAGTGGACGAACTACCTTGTTCATTGCCACCGATCAGAAGTATAATCCATCACATCGATCTTATACCTAGAGCTAGTTTACCAAATAAAGAAGCATATAGATTGACACCATAGGAGAATGAAGAGGTCAAGAGACAAGTCCAGGACTTAATGGACAAAGGGTTGGTTCGAGAAAGCTTGATTCCATGTGTTGTTCCAACAGTGCTCAACTCAAAGAAAGATGGAGGCTGGAGGATGTGCACAGACTTGAGGGCAATCAACAAGATTACCATTAGATACATATTTCCTTTGCCAAGGATGGATGATTTGATGGATTGCTTGAGTGGAGATTTTTTTTTTTCAAATATTGATTTGAAAAGCAAATATCATCAAATTCGTATGAGAGAAGGTGATGAATGGAAGAAAGCCTTCAAGATGAATGAGGGGCTATATGAATGGCTTGTTATGTCGTTTGGCTTAACAAACACTCCCAGTACTTTCGTGAGATTGATGAATGAAGTCCTGAAGGATTTCATAGGAAAATTTTTCATTGTATATCTTGATGATATATTGATTTTCAGCAAGACAGAAACATAACACTTGAAGCATTTAGCTACAGTGATGAGGAGATTACAACAAGAAAAGTTGTTGATAAATATGAAGAAATCAACATTTATGAGGACATAACTCATTTATTTTGGTTTTGTTATCTCTGCAAATGAGTTGAATATGGATCTGGAAAAGGTGAATGCAATTAAGAATTGGCCATCACCGAAAAATGTGTTTGAAGTTCGAAGCTTTCATGGATTGGCTAGTTTCTACAAGAAATTTATCAGAAATTTCAGTGGAATTAGCGCACCGATGATGGACATGGTGAAGAAAAGTCACAAGTATTTTCACTAGATAGAAGAAGAAGAGAAAAGTTTCAATCTGTTGAAAAGGAAGATTACTGAACAACCAATTTTGGTGTTGCCAGATTTCAACAAGATGTTTCAGGTCAAATGTGATGCAAGCATATTTGTAATTGGAGCGATCTTGAGCCAGGATGACAGGTCGGTCGCATACATCAGTGAGAAATTGAATGAATCAAAGGTCAAATATTCAACATATGACAAAGAATTTTATGCATTCATACAAGCACTGAAGAAATGGAGACATTATTTGGTTCCTAAAGAGCTTGTTGTGTACAGTGATAATCATGCCTTACAAATCATGACTCAATAGGAGAAGTTGAACCAAAGACATGTTAAATGGGTTGAATACATGCAAAATTTTACTTTTGTAATTAAACATATTTCTGGAACTGCTAACAAAGTTGTTGATGCTTTGAGTAGGAAATGTTTGCTTATGTAGGAATTTAGAGTCAAAACTTTGGATTTTGATAATCTCAAAGAAATGTACAAAGACGATCCAGATTTTAAAGAGGCGTATGAGGCATCTGAGAATCTGATTCTCAGGGACAAAAGCCATTGGACTGAGTATATGATCTAGGATAAATTATTATTCAGAGGCAATCAATTATGTATTGCAAAATTCTCCATGAGGGAGAATCTGTTGAAAAAAAAAACATAGTGGAGGATTGGTTGGACATTTCGGTCATGAAAAAATGTTATTGAAACTAAATGGCTCATAGTTTTGGCCAGGGATGAGGAAAGATGTCTAAATATTTGTGGATGTATGTAGAATTTGTCAGCACACAAAGGGAAAAATGTAGAACACAGGGTTATACCAGCCATTAACCACACCTGAGAGGCCGTGGGATGTAGTGAGCATGGATTTTGTATTGGGGATGCCAAGAACACAAAGAGGATTTGATTCAATATTTGTTGTGGTAGACAGATTTTCAAAGATGGCACATTTCATACCATGCCATAAAACCAGTGAAGCAACTCATATTGCGAACCTATTTTTCAAAGAAGTCGTCAGACTTCAAGGTTTGCCAAGGAGTATTGTTTCAGATCGGGACACCAAGTTTGTAGGAAATTTCTAGAGGACTTTATGGAAGAAATTGGGGAAATTTTTTTCATTTAGCTCAGCTTATCATCCTTAGACGGATGGGAAAACAGAAGTTGTACACAAAAGCTTGGGAGATTTACTGAGGAGCCTAGTGACTGAACACCACAATTAGTCGGATCACATTCTTCCATGGGAGGAATTTGCTTATAATGATTCGATCAATAGAAGCACAGGGAAGAGTCCATTCAAAATTGTATATGAAATGTAGCCAAGGGGAGTTTCTGAATTAAAAGATATGGAACAAAAGGAATTCATAAGTGCTAGTGCAGAGGATTTTGCAGAGGCAATGAAAGAACTTCACAACCAAGTGAAGGAACGTTTGCAAAATTTGAGTCAAGAGTATAAACGCAGAGCAGATCAACACAGGCGAGAACTTCAGTTTGAAGTTGGTGATTTGATTCTTACACATCTGAGGAAAGAAAGGTTCCCAAGGGGAACATATAACAAACTGAAAATGAAGAAGATTGGACCATGCAAGATCGTAAAGAAATTTGGGGCAAACACATACGAGATCGAATTACCCGATGGGATCGAAATTTCATGGATATTCAACATCACAGATTTGTACCCTTACAAAGCTGAAGAAGCAGGGGAAGAGAATGAACAAACAAAGGTTCAGTCGACTAAACAAATGACTGTAGCTGCAAAGCCACAGATGGAAAGTATAATTGATAAGAGGGTCAGTAGGAAGACCGAGAGGAAAGAGTATTTTGAATACTTGGTTAAATGGAAGGGACACCCAGTTGAAGATGTCAGTTGGGAGGATGAAGCAGAAATTCAGAAGCATGGACAGACCGTGCAAGAGATCGTGAACAAGAGTTCATGAAAATTTTCAAGCAAGGGAGTGTGATGCAGGAGCATCACAAGAAAACAACCAAGCGAGCATGAGGGCAAAAGATAGCTGAAAAGTGCAACACACATTTTACATGTTTTGGAAATGTTTTTGAAGCATTAATGTAATGGTTAAAGGGAAGCGTACTTGCGTATTGTAAACTGATCATGAGCGATTTTCTCTCATCTGTAGGAGGTAGAGACATTTAAGCATAGTTAATGAAAGTAGGTAGGTTTGAATTAGAGATTAGACAGTTTAGAAGAACAGGAAGGAAAACAACTATAGACACCGTCATCTTTGTATCATTGTATCAATCATAATTAGATCATTAAGCAAATTAGCATAGAGAAGAAGGGAGCTATAGAAGAAGAGTTGTAGAGGAGAACCCATGTACAGAAGCTTGAATTAAAATATGAATCTTTGATTCAGATTCATGGTGTTATGATGTCTTTTGTTTGTACTTGTTGAATGGTGTGCTTACAAGTTGTTTTATTCTCTCTGTCATGCATTTGTTGTGATGCTATGCTGTGTACATATGATTCATGTTGAATGTTTGAAGTCTAAGAGAGAGAGAGAGAATGAGTTTCAATTGTTTCTCTTCCTGAGTGAGAGAATTTCCTGCAAGGAGTGCGGTGAAACATCCCCAAGGTGTGAATTGATGAAGGTTTAGAGTTCATCTCTGAAAGCTCAGGAGGGATACCGTTGTTCTCATTTCAACAGAAGTGCAAGTGGAGCACAAGAGCCATGCAAGGTGTGCGCAGGCTAGTTGAATCCTTAGAAGATTGTTAACTAAGGTGGAAAGAGAGAGAGAGACTATTGTTGTAGAAGGTGCACAGAGTCAAGAGTTCAAATATGCAGTAGTATTTGAAGGTCTGCCGTAGGGAGTGCGAGCAGAGGCCCTTTTTCAAGACTTGAATTTATTAGAGAAGATTAGAAGGGGTAGTGCCTTTGAAGTATTCAAAGGGAGGCGAAGTGAAGTTTATTTACAGAAGGAAGGTCATCGTGAGGGGACATTAGTTCATTTCACAAAGGTTCTTGAGGGAAGAATCAGATGGTCAAAATTATCTATGGAGAATCCCCGAAATAGCGAGGACTATAGGATCTAGGAGAGCTGCGAGGGAAGTTAAGTGATTGGAGGAATTCATCCTTCGAGAGGCAGAATCCAATATGGGTTGTTGATCGCGAATGTTAGACCATCGATATCATTTCGGCATTTTGGGAGTTGTAAGTCCATAGTGTGGATGAAACCCTTGGTCGCTCAAACTCCCGAAGCGTGAAGTGGATTATCGCGTGTGAAGGTGAAGAGCAAAAATTTTGCCATTTCATAATTTCGGAGTTCGGCATTTTGGAGGTCCTGAGGACAAGTGATCGAGACATAGTGGAGTGAAATACCCGTAGTCGCAAGTCACGAAAGAACTTGATGTGAATTTCAGGATTTTGAAAAATCAGGATTTGGAATACCAAAAGTCTTGACGAGGAGTCAGGTCCTTTGTATTGAAAAACCTAGAGTTGCAAAACCCAGAAAATGCTTGAAGTGGCATTTTGGCACTTTGGAGATCAGAGTTTTGGATTTCATGTTGACAAGGATCCAGGACACTTCATATCAAGAATCCCATAGTTGTGAAACACAAAATATTTGTGAAGGAGTTTCGGCATTTCGGTGTTTTGAAATTTGGGAATTCAGGATTTGTGGTGACAAGTGTTTTCGGATCGAGAGTTTCAAACTTGCAGTACCCAAAAACCCAAAATCACGTGGGTCGTTGGATCAGGAGGGTGACGGTCATCCGTCGATTCCGTATAGCTGCTATTTTGGAGTTCGAAGCTTCGAAAGGATAGAGGAAATAGCGACAAGAGGATAGCTCAAGTTCTGAAAACTAGGAAAATTGACAGGTGGCAGGAATCCATGTCAAAGACCAAGGATAGTTGAGAGGACAGGTGGCAAGTTTTCATCAACATTCGGAGTAAGACTCTGTTGACAATTTTGAGGTTTGGGGATTGGAAAGTCAGGAAACCTGATGACAGGATTCACAAAATCGCGAAGTCTGAAACCCCAAAAAGGAGAAAAACTCGTTGAGGAGACAAATATTTATGAACATGTCGGTATTCAAAAATTCATCCCTTTAGGGGACAAGAGATCGGGGTTCCTTTCTCTGGAAATCCCAAAATCAGGAAACCCGATACAGGAGCAGAGGAGGACGCGGTCAAAGATTTTGGCATTTCGGCATTTCGGGTTTCATCAAGTGGAAGAGTCGAGAATCTTGACATCAAGGATCGAGAAACCCCGAAACCTGAAGTCCTTTGTGGCTTGAACAAAAGGGTTGGTTAACCCTTGGTGTGGTTGTAGTGAAGATCCTGAGCGAATGTCGGCCTGAGGGCAGGGGGTCTATGTCAAGAGACAAGGAGAAATATGAGGAATTTAACACGAAGTTAATATAGAGATTGAACATAATATAAAAGAAATTGGATAAGGAGAGTGGCTCAAGCAAATCAATAAGTCACGGGTCTTCTGATGAGAAAAGAAGAACCGGAAGTATTAGCAGACATCACCATTGCTCCCAAAGGAATTCCAATAAGAGATCACACAACAACTCAATTCCATCCTCTATCAGGAATCATAAGAGGTCTTGGGTGGATGAGCTACGGGGAGAAATGAACAAAATAAAACCTCCTACATTTAATTGTGAGCACAAGAAGGATGAATATGCAGAGACATGGTTGTTGAGCACGAGGAAGTATTTTCAATTGCATAATTATTCTTCTCATGTAGAAGGAATAATTGTCATCTATCAACTCAAGGGAAAGGAATCCATGTGGTGGGATCAACTTGTGTAGGTGCAACACATTAAAAAGAAAAATGTTACTTGGAAGGAATTGAAGAAGTATTTTGGAAAGAAATACTTGACCAAGAGATACTATGACATGAAAATGAAAGAGTTATTTGAAATAAAACTTGGGAGTATGACCATAGATGAATATGAAAGAAGGTTTTTAGAACCGTTGAAGTATTTTTCTTTCATAAAGGATGAGACAGTTAAGATTCAAACGTATTTGAGTGAATTTTCATCATTCATCAGTGAAAAAATACAATATGATGAACCCAATACATTGGAGGAGACCATAAGGTGAGCTAAATGCCTATATGATCAATAAAAATCAAGGCCAACTTTCCAAAAATCTTGGGAAGAAAAAACCAGATTCAAGATGGATCAGAGGAACAAGGGAACTAAGCCAACATTCTTCAGAAATAATCCTTGAGCTAAACCAAAATCCAGACAACCCCGAATGATGGAGACTTGAGGTCAAAGGCCAAGGAAACGACCTATTCAATGTTGGGGTTGTAAACGATATCATATGTTTAGAGATTTCCCTCATAGAGGTGAAAAAGTGAGGACTGTTCGCAATGTACCACAACCTAAAATAGTGGAATACATGGGCCGAAATGTACCAAGGATCTATGCAGCCCTAGACAACAAGCACGCATAGTATCAGTCACATATGATTTAAGTGGAAGGTATGATCAACAACCAAACCATTACTTCTTTAATTGATTCGAGATCTATTTATATTTATATAGATCCTAGGATGGTGGAAAGTTTGCATTTGCCAAGAATCAAGCATGGAAAATCTTGGTTGGTACAACTAGCTACCGGAGCCAAAAGAAACATTAATGAGATGGTTAAGTCATGTCCTCTGGACATGAATGGAATAAACACTAGGGAATATTTGAAAATCTTTCCTTTAGGTTCCTATGACTGTCTAATTGGTATGGATTGGTTGGACCAAGATCATGTTATCCTAGACTTTCATAACAAGGCATTTACGTGCTTGTATGAGGAAGAGAATCTAAGGACATTGCAGGGAATTCCCAAGGTAGTAACCATTAGAGAAATTTTAGCATTGCAGTTGAAGAAATGTTATAGAAAAGGGTGTCAAATATTTGCAGCTCATATGGAAGAGACACCTAAAGATAAGGTGTCGAATTATGAAAATTATGCAGTCCTAAAAGAGTTTGAAGATGATTTTAGGGAAATACTAGGATTACCCCCTAAAAGAGAGATTGATTTATCCATAAATATGATGCCTAGAGCAGCTCTAGTATCCAAGACTCCATACATGATGAGTACACCAGAATTGAAGGAGTTGCAAATGCAACTTGAAGACATCCTGAAGAAGGGGTATATATGCCCAAGTGTGTGACCTTGGGGTGAGCCAGTTTTATTTGTGAAGAAAAAGGATGAAACATTGAGACTTTGCATTGAATTTAGGAAGTTGAACAAGGTAACTGTGAAGAATAAGTATCATTTTCCAAGGAGCGATGACCTCTTTGACCATTTGAAAGATCCAAAAATAATATCCAAGATTGATCTTAGGTCAGGTTCTGATCAAGTAAGAATTAAAGAAGACGACATCAACAAGACTACTTTTAGAAGAAGTTATGGCCATTATGAGTTCACAATGGTGCCCTTTGGGTTATCAAATGCATCAGTTTTCTTCATGTGTTTAATGAATGGTATTTTCAGAGAGTACTTAGACAAGTTTGTCATTGTATTTTTAGATGACATTCTTATATATTCTAAGTCAAAGGAAGAGAATGAACAAAACTTGAGGATGGTATTACAAGTATTAACGGAGCATTAGTTGTATGCCAAATTGAGCAAGTGATCATTTTATTAGAAGAAAATTCATTATTTGAGGCATATCATTTCAGAGGATGTGATAGAAGTGGATCCTGAGAATATAGAAGCCATTAGAGGATGGTCATATCCAAAGAATTTGAAAAAGGTCATATTATTCATGGACCTTGCATGCTACTATAGGATATTTATTTAAGAATTATCAAAGATTGCACACCCAATCACTTCCTTGCAAAAGAAGGGTGTGAAGTTTTAGTGGACATTGGAACGTAAAAAGAGTTTCCAACACTTGAAGAAATTATTAACAAGTGTTCCAATACTAAGGATTGCAGATCCAAATGAAGACTTCATTGTATGCACATATGCATGTAAAGAAGGACTTGGTGGAGTCGTCAATCAAAATGTGTTTTTTATATGTTATGAATCAAGGAAGTTGAAGGAGCATGAAAGGCACTATGTCACTCATGATTTGGAGTTGGAATCCATAGTGAATGCCTTGAGGAAGTAGAGACACTACCTCATGGGGAAAAGGTTTGAGCTAAGAACAGACCATAATGGTTTGAAATATTTATTTGATCAGCCAACTCTAAATTCTAGGCAAAGCAGATGGTTAGAATTTCTAAGTGAATATGACTTTGAAATAAAGCATATCAAAGGGAAATCGAACAAAGTGGTTTATGCACTCAGCATAAGAGTGCATGAGTTTCATGCTACAACCACTAGCATGTACCAATCATATTTGAAAGACATAATTTTGGAGGCTGCAAAATCAGATTTTCCATATAAGGAATTAGTGGCAAAATTACAACAAGGTATTTTGCAGCAAAACATTGAAGACTATAAGCTAGAAAATGATGAAATTATCATATACAGGGGTAGAATTTATGTACCAAATTATGAGGAATTGAAAAATATGATATTGAGATAAATGAATAATGCACCTTATGTTGGGCACCCAGGTTATCAGAAAACTATTGCAGTTGTCAAGAGCCAATATTATTGGTGAGGCATGAAGAAAGAAGTTGTTGATTTTATTTCCAAATGTTTGGAGTGTCAAAAGTTAAAGGTCGAGTAGACACCCAACAGGTTTTCTACAACCATTACCCATTCCTGAGTGGAAATGGAAAGTTGTAACAATGGATTTCATCACCAAACTGTCCAAAACAAACAAGAAGCATGATTTTATCATGGTAGTGGTCGATAAGCTTACTAAAGATGCACATTTTATTCCAGTAAAGATCACTCATAAGGAAACCAACATTTTTAATGTTTATATGAGATAAATTGCTCGATTATATGGTATACCCAAGACAATTGTGTCTAACAAAGATCCAAAATTTACATCAAATTTTTGGAAAGGATTATTTAATGGATTTGGAACAAATTTGAATTTTAGCACAACTTATCATCCAAAATAAGATGGACAAACAAAGAGGGTGAATAAATTGACTGAGGATATGTTGAGTATGTATGTGATGGATAAACCATCAAAATGGGAAGAATACCTACACTTACTAGATTTTGATTATAACAATGGGTACCGAACATCTGTAAAGATGAGCCCATTTAAGGAACTTTATGGAAGACGGTGCAATACACTGGCAAGATGGGATAACCCAATAGATAGAGCAGTGGTTGGGCTAGATTTACTTAGGGTAATGGAAAATAAAATGTTGAAAATCAAACATAATTTAAAGGTTGCTCAAGACAGGCATAAAAGCTATGTTGAAAAGGGTAGAACTGACAGGTAGTTTAAAGTGGGTGATCATGTATTCTTGAAGGTTAAGGCCAACGGAAGTTCACTGAATTTTGGAAATTGTTCCAAGTTGGTAGCTAGATATTTTGGACTATTGGAAATCCTAGAAAGGATTGTTCCAATAGCTTATATGATTGCATTGAATGCATCTATGTATGTTCATAATGTATTCCATGTGTCATTTCTCAAGAAATATATACCTGATGCTAATCATGTAATTGATTGGAATGTGATTTAGGTGGATCAAGAATGCGCTATCCAAGTGCATCCTATACGCATTCTGGAGCAGAAAATCAAACATCTATGGAATCGATCCATTGGGATTGTAAAGGTCCAATGGACCTAGTATGGTCCTAAGAACACTACTTGGGAGCATGAGGATGAAATGTCAGTAGAATAACGACATCATTTTGAATATTTTGGAAATCTTTCTGATATGTGTACATAATGCACTACGAATGATGCATAAATAATGGGAGGCGATTGTAATACCCCTAGGTCGAACCCAACTGTAAATGTAAATGCAAATGTACTTAAGTTGGTGAGAAGTTTGATATCATTTTTGTATGCACCTTCCATGGTATACTGCACACATGTATTGTGCAATAAAATGATGAAGTGTGCAAATTCATGGATACAGTGCGCATAAAACTTAAGTGTGCACAATTTTGAGGCTAGGGACCTTTGTGTATATGTTGTTTTTTATAGGCTAGTGAGCCCGTTATTATAAGCTATGAGGCTTATGTTTTGAATTAGGCCAGAGAGCCTAGATACTAAGGATCAGTGAGCCTATTTTTGTATATGTCTCATCATTAATAGAATACATTGTTGCATGTAGATCGACCATAATAAAATAGTATGGGGGACTAAACTCCACTAGTTAGGGAAAGGAGGGGATAAAAGTTAAGGATAAGGGGCTAATCACGGGAGCTTAAGCCAAAAAGGAATGTTATATTAATATTCCTTAAAGTATAAATTGTGGATAATTATTTTATCCTAAGTTCTAAGGATGGGGACAAGTAGACCAAAGTAGCTCTACACATGATAAGTGTCAAGTTGGGAACATGCATACATATAGTCTAGACCTAGTTCATTTTCCCATTCATTTATTAATTCCATCATCATTGACTCACTCATTCAACTGTCCTTCATACCTCCATGTACCTATATCCATAATTGAACCAATACCATATCTATACCCACACCTATATTTGTACCTAGTTAGATTGGAAGTTGGACTGAAGAAGTGGGTTGTTAGGCCCATGGGATATTGAAGAGGCGGGTTGTCAGTCCCATGAGAAATTTCTCTCTAGGTTAGATAATTACTGGGAATTGATTCCCAAAGGTGTTAAACTGTAGCTACAGGACTCTGAGACTTCCTGTCTGGCCTGTTGTTGAAGCCCTGGAAGGGAAGTGGGGTAGTTGAGGGACTATTGAGCAGAGATGGGGCACACTTCTTGAGGTGGGATGAGAATGTGAGGAATGAGGGATTGTAGGATGTTAGTTTGAGTTGGAACCTTTGACGAAGTCTTTCATATTGTCTGAGATACATCATCCTGGTTAGGAATCCCTTTACTTGGATGCAGTTTAGTCCCATCTCGGGGGTGACCCGTTTCTGAGAGTGATGAGTAGTGTGGTCTAAGGCTGTGAGGTTTGTGGAAGTTCTGCACATAGTTGGTGATATTCTTACCAAGGTAAGTGTCAATTGTGTGTTAATTTATATGTTGCATTATTATTTATGTGTTTTTCTTGTGTGTGGTTTATACCTGTCTTTATATTTATGGGTATTTCTTGTCTATGTTTAAGGTTACTTCCATATGAATCTATGCATTTAAAGAATGTATTTGTCTGTTTTAAGTTTTATATATAAAGTTCTGCAAGCGTTTATGTATATGTTTTAATTTGCATACAGTTCGAGAGATTTTATGTGGCATAGCCCAGTTGGAAATTGGGGATCTTAAACATACAATGGCCCTTTATTTATAGGAGGATGGCAAGATTTTCCTCAACTAGTTATAAGTGTGAATGGAAATCCATTGCAGGTACCTCGCATCCATTTCGATGATCCCTCAGTGAAATGCGAGGGAGATTTTGGGTATGGAGGAGGTCCCTTCATCCCAAAAATGGTTGAGTCCCGACCAAATTCATAAATGCATCATTTTAGCGTATGTGTAGGTATTTCGACCGTCATTCATGCACTTCGTGCACTATGTGCATTGTACACCGTGTTATCCTATGCGGATGTGTGTGTACGGATTTGGCTAAATGTACATGAATTTTTTGAACCACTTTTATATATTTTTTTTATTTTCTTTCCAAACTAATTGTAATCCTTCTATGAATATTGGTAGTATGATGTGTTTGTGTTACATGTTTCTTCATCCATTGTATTTATTTGTGGTGATCCATTTTATGGTGATAACATATGCCTCATAATGTGTGAGGTTAGGAGCATACGTATAATATAAATACATCATATCTTCTTTTGATGGTGATATTGGATAGAAATTGAGAAAAAATGAACATGAGGAGCATCAACAGTCATCTGTCAGAAGGAGAGGGGATAGAAGATCAGTACAAAGTAGGCTAGGAAAAATGACAACAAAAAATGTTTGTACAAACGTGGGAATGCCCCATGCTTGTATCATGAGACCATCGAAAAGCAAGAGTAATTGATTATGCTAACGAATTAGATATATGCAACACTCTCGGGGATGAAAATACAACCGATGACAATTTCAATGACTGAGGTGGCTCTGAATCAAGTGGTGAGGGACTTGTAGGCATTTATTTCCTAATCAAACTCAAAGGATTCGATTGCTACTGAAAAATAAAATGGTCTCTAAGTAAGAACCACCATGACATGAGATTGTGCTAGAGTTGAATGTCATGGGGATCAATGACATCAAAGAGCAATGAGGACTCTCTCTATATCATTCGAGGTGACTCATTGTTAACTAAATGAGGGCCAATATACTGACAATTTTCTAGAAATTTGTTGAGGTCGGCATGAAAATTATCAGGATGATTAGAGGAAAAAGGGTTTCTAGATATCTGGTGTGATCAACCTGGTGGCAGAAATTGTAATGGTACCAGGAAAGGGGGTGATAATCATGAATGATATCTAGAATATATGGGATTCTAGAACTACCCTTGGTTGGGGGGTATTGATGGATGGGAGCAACCATAATGTATTATCTGGTGTCATGAGGATAACCAAATATGGGAAAATTGTGTTGAAGGGGTGAAACTGCAAGGGGATGTAGCATGGGTAAAAATATAGAGTGATAGGGGACACAAAGGTCTACTCATGGTCAACATTTTGGCTTAGGTAAAAATTTATTACAAAGCATGGGAGGGTGATGAGATTCCCCAACCAAGGGTAACATGGGTTGTGATGTGACAAGTGAAAAACCACCATCAGGTGCGATGGACACCAAATCTAATGTACTTACAGAAATGTTGAAAGTTCTTTTTATAATTACCAAATTAATAAATAATGGGATTAAAAATACAGGTACAGAAATGGGTGCCCCATTGGAAGATTACTTGGCCTTGATAGGGTGAAAATAGAGAGTGATGGAGGGTGGGGAGCCCATTGGTTAGTTTCTATACTAGGTAGATGAGTGGAGGATGATGTTGCAGATGGGAAAGTGATGATGGATGGTATGGAAGCGTAATGACAATGCAAAGGTGCTTTTGATGTAACCAAACATTAAAAGGTGAGAGTCTGTAATGGGATAGTTAGCATGAGAAGAGGAAGAGAAATGAGGTTGTTTCTCTGGGGTGTAACAGTAAGATGTCTCCCAATCCTAATGGGTAGAATAACATGCATGCCATTATGTTGAGGGATAAATAAATGTGGGACAACTCATGGGGGTGAGAGAGCTATCGGATGATGGTACCTAAAGGCAATGGAGGTGATGGTATCGCAGAGTCGGGTGGTAAGGAAACCTGAGGATACTTATCGGGGGGAATAACTGGAAAATAAAATTGTGAGCAGAGAGTTGAATGGCATGCCAATTAGGGATATATAGTTGGAGGAGTCAAGGGATCCCATAACTGACAATATGAAAAGGGGTCATGGGAGAAGATGTACACATTCAAAACAAATACCCAATGTGAAACATATCTGTAAAAGTAAAACATGTATATAAAAACTGCATGATAAAGAAATATGGAAAGGGGGTACGTACCTAGTCTAAGGGTGACTGAAGGGGGTCCTCGAGACTCCAGACTGAAAAGACAATTCAAGAGTACCATTGTGAAGATGAGGGAATACAAATCCCGTTGGTCCAAACAATGTGATAAATATAGCTCGAATGCTCCCGAATGAACATAAAGAAGGTGGGACGAAGGGAATATATAAGGGCATGGGGCCCACAGATCCACCTCCTTTGTACTTGCTACTGGGAGGTTTGAGAGATGCTTCATGGACATTGTTAAGCTATGGGAGAGCGTACATGGCCAGATTCGAGTAGTGAGAGACCCAAGTAAGTTTTCAACACCTCATGCATAGCATAGGTGTTCTATTGGGTGGGTAAGGGGCCATACGACCATTTTTTGGTTAGGGTAGGGAATCTTCATGGGAGATCAAGGAATCCCTATGCACATATCCACGAGTTTAACTAATGAGGCAATGAAAATTGTGTGGTTGTATCATTTTTATCTATGCCTATGTGCATGGGGTTTGGTTGATCATCCATGCATATGCAAGAGGAATATGTGTGTGGTTGTTTAACTAATAGTCATGTGATTGTGCGTGACTATGGAAAGAATAATCATGCCCATGTACATCATTGTTAGAGAGACAGGTGCACACAGAGTAGAGGAAGACTGCGTGACTATCTAGCAGACAATCACATGAAAAAGCGTGACTGTGCATGAAACAGTCGTGTGGATGAGTGTGGATGTGCATGAAACAGTCGCACGGATGAGAACAACTGTTTATGGAACAATTTCATGGGTGAGGGTGATTGTTCTTGGAACAATCATGTGGATGAGTGTGAATTTTCATGAAACAATTGCACAGGTGGGTTTGTATTTTTTATTGGGGTTTTTTTCATGATGATGAACTAACATACTATATTATGTTGTGGATGCAGGTGACCAACACAAAATATAGGATGATGGTCCATTGGAGAGAGAGAGACTAGGAGTCTCTCAGGAGAGAGGTGGGCACAAATGCCTAGATTCGACGTCATTTGGTGCATGCAGTATTGTTGTGTTTTTTGTATTGCGCTTTGATCCGTACTCAAGAAACCTTGCTGGACTTCATAGTATGGATGTGGCAACTTGATCGTCATTGTTTTGTGGTATGAGGGAGAGATCTGTGAATTAGTTGAAATATAGATATTTAATTTATCGTAGGGCTCTTGATCTAGGGGCAGGCATTGGCATAGAAACTGAGGATTTCAACAGGGGTAAATATAGATATATTGGTTAGCCGCTTCTACACGGGGACAACTGTGATGAGT
>JZKD02S2099923.1:5837-48444 GCA_000966675.3 Picea glauca
AATGAAATGTAGCAAGGTCCCTTTCACCCACATCTGTGAATGAAAGAGGCGCTCCCCCTCTTCAGGTTCTGTTGGTTCTTCTCGACGATAGCAGTGGGGTCTGGGTCGATGATCTACCTTTTTTCGTTATTCTCTGTATCAAATTCTGAATCAAGGTTCGGCTCCTTATCTTTGATATCAGCCACCAATGACTGTTTTGAGCGACATTCATCAGTGTTGTGCCAGGGGATTTTGTGGAAGTCGCACCACTTCCCATTATCATTCTTTGTCTTTCCCTTACCCTTCTTTTCTTGTGTCTTGGACTAGTTGTCAGCAGGTTGTTAGTTAGGTTCATATTTATTATGATTTGTTTGTTACGGATTTGCAGACCCAAACTCCCATTTGTTCTGGTGCCTAAATTTCTGCTCAATTTTGACATCATATCAATAGGCAATTCCCAGTGATGAGATTTTTAGGAAATCCATTTTGGTTTGGATGTACCTATGTAGAGCCCCACAGTATTTCAGAACCATATGTTTCTCAGAGTCTTTGATACCCATCTTGGTGCGCAAGGTATGGAAATTATTTTTGAACTCCGACACCCTTTGGCCCCTCTCTTGCCGCAGTGTGGTCCATCTCATGTACCGGTCTTCATAGTTATAAACAGGGTAATATTGCTCATTGACCGCATCAACAAAAAAATCCCAAGTGGGCTCGACCCCATATATTCCATATTCCTCTGTGGAACTTTGCTCCCAGTAAGTTTCCCACCAATGTTTGACATGGGGGAGAGCCTTGAGGAGTGCGAAGGTGATCTTTTCCCTATCATAAACAATGTGAACAGATAAATAACCTTCTAGAAAAATTGACCACTTTTCTAGGGCATCCTCATATATCTAACCTTCAAATACGGGAATATCAAAATTAACTTGTATTTTTCTATCGACAGGCATTGAAGGATGTGGGAAAAATTCTCCATCATTTCGTCCCTCTGTCGTGTGAGAGTTTGCTCAAGCAACAGGTTAATAGAATATTTTGCTCTTCCATTTTTATTTTCTTCTGCCATGGAGGGTTTCTTGGGTGTGCGAGAGTGATTTTCCTTAAGAGAGAAAAGCTTGAGACCCAACTTGCTATACTCAGACCTCATTGGGTACATGCACTGAAAAATGATCAAGAGCATCCTACTCTGAAACCACTGATCTGTATTATTTTTGGAACGAAATGAAAGTAGGGATATTACAATGAAATACACACAAATATTTCTAGAAACAGATAAATACAACAATACATGATTTATATTAGTGAAATAAATGTACATAGATTGTAAAAATACAGAGTAAATGAACTTGCTAGAATGGTGGCAACTTGTCTATGAGAAGAGATGTGACGGATACGCTCATTTGCAAGAAGATGAGTACAATGAGGCTCTAAATGCATTTTTACAATAAACATGAACTCAAAAACCCTAGACATCCAAAAACCTAGCCCTAGGAGATGAAGCATCAAAAGTCACGTGGTCCCCGGTGGGGTAAGTTAGTACATCAACTTCCTGGGGTCATAACTTTTGCATATGATCTTTGTTTTAGGTGTGTGATAGCCCATTGGAAAGGTATTTTAGAGAGCTACGCATTATGCCCTCAAACTCTAACTATGACAATATTTTGATTGTGGAAAGCTCAAAAACATTTTTTAGGGCCTCAAAACGGCCCTGGAAGTACATAAAGATGTATTGACATGAAAACTATCAAAACAAGCCAGTTGGAATAGGTGGACGACCACCAATATCCACTTGGATGTTTTGTAAGGCTTCAATACATTCCCAAAATTGAAAAACCCACAATTAAAAATAGACGTCATTTTTATGGAGAAACGTGTTGAACTAAAAACTATCAAGATGAGCCAAGTGGAATTTGGAACAGGTGGGTGGCCAAGAATATCCACTTGGATCAAATATGGATGTAAAGTTTGGGGTTGCAGTATATCTAGAGAATCTTGGAGAAATATAGAATAGATCCAAAATAATTTTATAACTTATAACCTCAAAATTAAGGGCAATACACCCTATCATATCCTCCTCATAGAAGCAAGCATTTCCTCCATTGAAAGAGTTGTTATGATTAGATACATAATGTACAAGAACAGGATAAACAACATGGATGAAAAGAGGCTCACCAAAATTGCATCAAACTCTATCCAAAACCACTAGCAGCTCAAGTGGGGATGACATAAATATGCCAAATCTTGGCTAAATCATTGGGGAATACGAGAAGAAGCCCTCATGCATAATATCGATAATATTGCAAATATTATCACTTCCAAATTTAAGGAGAATATGTGGTGTGAAAAAGAATTAGTGGATAAAAGGAAATAAGATACTACTAGGGAGTGGTCATCCCTAATTTAGAAGATCAAAATTACCTCTCAGTTTTGAAAACTACAAAGAAGAAAATCAACATTACTAAATTAAGAACAAACTCTCATGAGCTACATAGTGAAACTGGGCATTGGACAACTCCCAAAACACCATGGGATGGGAGAATTTGTCACCTTTGTGACACTAAGCAGGTAGAAGATGAAAAACATTTCCTCTTGGATTGCCCTGCCCATACCCATATTAGATCCCAATTTAAAAATATTTTTCACATTACCGACCTTCCTAACCTCCTAAGTCATCAAAACTATGGTGATGTTGGAATGTTTCTCTCAATGCTTTTTGAGAATAAAAATACAATTTTAAAGGAATTGAAATAATCTCTCACCTTCTTAAGGTCTAATAGACCAATTGGTCTAAGTGGACGTTAATAATAATCACCATCATCATCATCAACAACAACAACAACAACTCTTTAATAAGCACCTTCGACAATACTTTATTTATAAACTTTAATATTTCTACTTTTTGTATATTTTTAATACTTCCACCTTTTACCAATATTTTAATGTTATTCACTTTTACATGACTATTTATAAAACTTATCCTCCACGTAAAGAGTGATTTGTATTTATTTTTTATTTCTCCGTGCAAAAAGTCATTCACTATGGAATATTTTGGTTTAATTGATATTTCTTCATGTCTATTTTAAATCACTTGGAAACTTTCCTTTCTAATTAGTAATTCACTTTACTTCTGCCAACTATGGAATCTTTGTTTGACTTAATACTTCTTCACATGCACTTTAAAAGCACTCGGAAACTTTCCTTTTTAATTACATTTTCTTACTATTTATGTGGTAATTCACTTTATTTATGCCAACTATGGAATATTTTGATTATAGATCATTTCTTGTTATGGGAGTAAAGAGTGGGCCACAAGCCTTGAGTTATTGAAAAACTTTTTTCTCTCTCTTTTTCTCCTTTTCTCCTCTTCTTTTGTTTTTCTTTTTAAATACCACTCACAAAATAAATTTGACCACATGCCAACCAATTGAAACCAATTTCCTAAAGAGTGGTCCACAAGCCTCTAAATTTTTATTACCACAAGAAAATTAAAAATTGACCACATATCAGTGGAACAATCGCTCTGATACCAATTGAAGTGAACCAGAAGGTTACTTCACCTGAGCATCCATTACAACAAAGACAAATCCATATATTTCTGAAGGAATATATAATCATTGTTGATTGTTAATTGACATGTTCTTGATATACAATAGGAATGCATATAAATACATGTAGAGGTGATAAGTCATCTCCATGGCAAAGGGCATGACTTATCATTAATACATATTAATGAGTACATTACATAATAATAATTGTCATATGACTATTATTACATTATATTTATTTATTACATTATGATAATAGATCTATTATATCTTAGGTATATCATAGTAAGTCTTTCTAGGGTGATGTGGAAGTTTGTGTTATTGCATTAAATATATATTGATGCAAGAGTATTGCTATTCATGTTACCATGTTAGTTGTTTATTGTGTTCTAGTGGCAAATTTGAGGGAGTTTACCACAACTAATACAAAATCATTTTTTTACAGATATTGTATAGTTGTACTTGAAAATCTTTGAAGTGGTCACATACCAAAAGATTGACCTTGCTTCAACACAAAAAAAGTAAAAAAAAAATATGTTAAATTAAAATGATAGTCCCCTCATTAATGGGTTTTTACATGTCAAAGAATATACAAATCCTATCTAACTTCAACTAGAATAAATACCTCTCAAATGTAGCATTGTACTTAAAGATATTCATGTTGTAAATCCAATATTATAAGAAGTTGTGACTCTCTAATCAAATTGATTGATGTTATTCAATTGATCTTGTACCTCAAGCTGAATAAACCAAGGCTTTGTCTACATTTTACTTGTAACACTTTGGCCAGTATACTCCTTGTAACCTTGAGTTTTTCTGAAGATCTATTTTTTCTTATCTATAATTGTATCTTAAAACCTCATTTTTTGTGCATATGATAGAGTCTATTGTTGGTAGCTCATCTCGACAAAACTCCTTTCATACTATATCCAAAACCTACAATAAAGACGCTTATTAAGGTAGATATATTGCCTACCTTTTTACAGACCTTTATGATTGTCCAAACATATACAATTGGCCATTTAGTGCACACATGATTGTCCATGTATGGTATACAACGGTTTATGCACTACACATCATCCATTCTGTGTTGTGATCATCTTTGTCCACCTTGCACTGGTAAGTGTTGTTGATTTCCACCCATCCCATCATATGCAATCTTTCATTTTTCGTGTATAAGAAGTTGATCAAGCCAATAATCTATACAATATATCAAATTAAACCAAGAAACTGAAAAATTCAATCAATATTTGAAGTTTCTAAACTCATTCCAAAGCCATAGCAATATTTATTTATGTTGAATTGTAAGATGGGCATTGAAAATATCCATCAAATTCTTCTTTAACCTTTATTATCTCTTTAAAAAAAAATGAAAGTCAATAAGTAAGATCACATATTGAGATTTATCATACTCCCTCATATTACAATAATCGATAATGAAAGCAATTAGTTTCATATATATAAATTAAAATACAACCTAAGTATGTGGAGAGGTTATATCTCTAAACTATCGTTTAGAAATTTTGAATAAAAATAAGTTTTGTTAATTGTAATCATGTAGATGTCCCTCCATATATATATATATATAAAGTGATTAAAAAAATAACAATTAATTCTATAATAATTAGATGTTTGATTGACTTATTATTTTTTTTATATTTCTTTGACAGTTATTTATAGGTAATTGAAAACATCTTATTACAAATGAATTTATTTTAAAAAAAATACTAACCTAATTACATATAAATTACATGACATACAGCTACATATAAATTACATGACATACAATTACTTTTATATATGTATGCATATGAAATAGATATCTAAATACATCTTTTTTATTATCCACAAATTATATACTTGTATAATTTACTTTGCAATATAATCTAATTTATAATAAATATTCTATAGATATACCGGTGTACCTTGGAATAGCAATTAGTACTAAATGTTATCCATTACTTGGGTAGTAAGTTACATGATGGGTTAATAAGTCATTTTAAGATGCAATTATAAGCAAAGCATAATTTAGTGAATGCGTTAAGCAATGATGAATAAATCGTATAACATAGTTGTCCTTTAATGATTTTTTAAAGGAATATATGGTACTTTTGGATCCCTTCTTCTAAAAGTAAATGGAATAATATTATGAAACTTGAGAAAATAAGCTAATCATGAATTTTTCATTAGTTGAGTACACTTTACATCAACTTTTCATGGTTGGGAAAGGCTATTCAAATGGGGCATGTGAAGATATTTCTAGGATAAACCATATCTTTTATAATTACAATTTGATTAAATAATTCATTAAAAAATACTTTAGTGGAAAAGTCATGTCATTAAATGAAGGGGATATCTCTGGAAGGAGAGTTATTTGGTATGTGTTGATATACTACACTAACATTAAATGTTAAGTGGAATCGTATCACTATTCCTATTCCTTAGGAAAAATACTTAGATGGCATTTTTATGCCTTAAGTTGGTGGACAAGTATGAAATTGTTCGAAAAGTAAAATTCGAATTACAATAAATCTATTTTAATGATAAGTACAAATCCAATCGTATCATACCCACTTGCTTCAATCACAGAGTTGAGTTCAATTCCTTCCACATATAAATTGTGGATTCAATGTATTCTATACTTGTCAGGCAAGAAAAACTATCTGGAGAAGAAATAATTTTTGTAACCACATTTCTTCATCAATATGAAAGATATTGGTTGGGTTATATAGTTGGTTGCAATGAATTTAAAAAATCAATATAATCACAATTGTGATCTCGTGTGAAACAATTAATGTGAATAATAATAAAATTTAACTAAAATTTATAATGGTTAAATTAATACAATTAATGTGAATAATAATAAATTTTAACTAAAATTTATAATGGTTAAATTAATAATAATGTATAAGTAATTCTATTATATCTAGATGTGCATTTAATAATTTAGTACAAGGTATATGTGTTGTTTTTTTTATAATGGGAAATTAACTTTGTAAGTTCAACCATCTTTTCTCTTACACATTCATGGGTTCTAGATTGGTGAAGTTTGAGCCTAGATTTGTTTTTATAGAAAAACCTCATCATAAACCACAATCAAACATAATAATATGAATGAAATATTATTGTAATACACACACACCCAAGGGTTAGTTCCATCATTTGAATCATCTATCCAAGGCATAGTTTTGATATACAGATCATGGATTATGGGTTCATATCTAGCCTAGTCCTCATGGGTTAGTAACCATTATTATGCTTGGAAGTTGAGTTTCCCTTCATTTGGATATTCTAAGGAAGAGGGATACAAATAGGTTTTCATTGAGATATGTGTGTGTATAGTGGGTAAACAAAGAGGTGTGTGTAGAGAGAGAGAGAGATTTTCATTGAGATTATGTGTGTGTAGAGAGAGAGAGAGAGAGAGAGAGAGAGAGAGAGAGAGAGTCCTCCCTCAACAAGGGTTCTTCTTTAGAGGATGATAGTAGCTCTAGGAAGAGAAGGCATTGTATTCAAGTCTACAATAGTGGAAAGAAGTTATAGTTTCCCCATAACTGGATCTTGGAAGGTGTGGTGGAATTGTGGGATAGGTATTTGGTTAGTAATTTTTGCAAGCGAAAACCTCCTCTGCAAAAAATGTTACAATGGATTAAGGTCTCTTAGATATCCATGGAAAAAGTTAAGATAAAAATATCACCTCTTCACATGTTTTTTTTTCTCTTTTATTTTTGAAATCTCGACAAAGAGGGAGGCAATATTCTTTATGGGTCCTCGGTTATATGGAGAAATCACTCTAGTTGTTCTTCCATATAATGAACATTGCAACTCCTACTTACAAAAGGAATTCCATTATATATGAGTGCACCTTGTTGGGATGCCTCTCCATCTCTAACATCCAAAATATTTAGGGCTATAGGTGTCTTCATGGGTAAGTTTCAATGCCAAAATATTTAGGGCTATAGGTGTCTTCATGGGTAAGTTTCAATGCATCACATGACGGGATACAAATTACAAAAATAAAGTGTTGGACTCCATATTTAATTATCAATCTAGAAACAATATACAAACTTTAGAGGTATTGTTCATTTGATATGAAAACTACAAAAATTAATATGTTGGGAAGTAAAGTGGCAAAGAGTCTTAAATGCTTTAATATATGACATAATATTGAAATATATAAATACCTATGTATTACAAAAAGTAAATCAACATGAATTCATTCAAGTACAATAACGGTAATGTTCTAATTACCATTTATTTATGCAATTGATTAACACAAGAAAATATTTATATCGTCGCTCCATTTAATAAGAAAAGAATGTGATGAAGGTAGTTGCAAGGACATGACAGAGATATTACAGCAGCTATTAGTGATTGGTTGATGCAGGATGTGAATGAGACGGATTGCTCGAAGTAACAACATTGGTTCAGATCTAAAGAATGCTACAGAGTTGCAACATTGGGGCAGTTGAGAGCGATGTTAAAGAATGGACAACTGTGTGGAAGGCTTTGTTGTAGAGGACAATTGTTACATAAACAGTTGACATTTTTGCAATCCTCCACACCATTTCCATACTTAACCATATCCACATTTAACCATTTCCATTTTTAGCCCATTTCCATTTCCATTATTCATTTCTAGTTCATTTTCATAATTCATTTCATTATTCATTATTATTTTTATAATTCATTTTCCATTTTCCATTTACCATTTTACTTTTCCTTTTTCCTTTTTCCATTTTTCATATTCCCATTTTGTATATTTTCACAATTTCTACGTTCATTTCCCATAATTCATTTCCATTTTCCAGTTCATTTTTGTAATTCATTTACATTTTCCTTTTTCCATTTTTCCATTTTCCTTTTTCCAGATTTCATATCCCATTCCTTACTTTCACATAACCCTACTACTCACCTCCCCAACACTTAGTCATTTTTCATGACTTAACATGTTTTACTCTTCTTACACTTAGTCATTTTTATGTCTTGCAGGAGTAGTGATGGGGGAGTACAACATGTCCCAGACCTACATGTCCCTAGGTCCACAAACCCGCAATCGTGTTATCCTCAATTTTCACCCCCATCTTCCTCTTTACCCAAATTGCATCCTTGTTAATTTTTATACTTAATCTTTATTTTAATAAGGGAGACCCTGCCCTCATTTCAACCTCCACTCCCACATGACTTCTAACCTGCATGACTTGTCACTTATCACATCCATTACTTATCACCTGCATGACTTATCTTATCTCTTTACTCAGTTACACTTAGTCTATTTTTCTTATTGCGGATGCGGGAGTCTTCCCCTTTCACTTTTTCCACTCCCCATGTCTTGAGACCCACTTTCTCATAGACCCAAAATCTCTCCTTCACCATAATGCACTTTCCATTTCCCTTTTTCCACCTCATACTTAGTCATTTTACTGAGTTTTACCTCCCCACCTACCTCCTTTACCTCTACATTCCCATAACTCCACAACTCCACATTTAATTTTTTAATATTATTTCATATCCTAAGTTTCTTCCCCCTTTTCATAGACCTACCATATTGGGATATATGGTGGTGACATGGACATATCCTTGGGTGACTTGTGGCGGTGACATGGACATTCCCTTGGGTGACTTGTGGAGGTGACATGGACATATCCCTAGGTGACAAGTGGCAATAATATGGACTTATCCCTAGATGACACGTGGAAGCTAGATGGACCTATCATATATGGAGATGTGGTAGTCACATGGACCTAACCCTGGGTGACACATTGACATGACATGTCATACATTCACAGGTTGACGAGGCAGTGATTGGGCGATGATTGGGCAGTCACTGGGTGACCAAAATATTGCCAAGGCGTGAATTTTTGTAAGGCATGAGAACTACATTAAGACATCCATAAGCTCCTTTACTTAACATTAATGATATGTAAAGCCTTTAAATTATAAAGGTTGAATTATCCATTACCACAATGCATGTGGGACTAAAAAGGGAAAAGTTAAATCAAGGGATGAGATTGATCCACGAACAAAATCGACAGTTATTGACCAACAATCTTCCAAAGCTGATAAATCATGATCCAAACGTCCATTCGAGGCAAGTCATACCTCATTGGAAAGGTAATTTGATGAGGAAGACAATGGGATGGGATTCAAACATGGTTTTTTCAAAAATTAAAATATCAGTCAGCTCTCTTTTCATGACTAGCTGGGAAATTTATTTGGAACTTTGACTTCCCGGGGCTATAAGTTGAGATCCAAACCTCCAAATTTCACTCAAGAGGACTCATTGGAAAGCCATAATAATGAAGATTTTTTATATAATGGTTTTCATGGATTATAAGTCACTTTTCATTCTTAAAAAATTAAAATACAGTCGACGTTTGCAGGCAGTCAGCTTCAAACTTTGGAAATAAAAGTTTATTAAATGACTTTTATAAAAGGGTGAAATGGGTCCCACTTGAAAGCACTAATTTAAATGAATTAATTCATTGATAAGTGTTTAATCAATAATTGATTTAAAGTATATACTCTTTATTCCAAAAAGAAGAAACATGTGGAAAACTTCCAAAGGAAAAAAACCCTAACTATTAGGGAAAAACATTTCAAAGAAGTATTGGTAGCAGATTTAAAATGAGGAGAGAACCATCAAAGAGAAGGTTCATATCATTAGAATATAATTTTTAATCCTTCAGTAGGAAACCAAATTTCTCATATACAAATATAGATCTCCAATTTTCTTTCTTCTTCTTCTACGACACATTTTCTCTTAGAGCTTTGTGCTTGTTTGTTTGAGACTGAGCATAAGGCCGAGTTTGATTGTTTTTCTTTTATTCTTCCAAGCCTCTTCCTAAAATATCAATAGGAGTGTTTTTCAACCATGTATATGACTGATAATGTAAGTCAGAGTTTTCTAATAGATTCATGGAGGCTCAGTTCTTACATTTGGCAGGATTTCTTTCTAAGCATTAGTCAATAGGTTTATTGAAATGATTTGTAATGTGACATATCTTTTGTGTATTGAACTCCCCGGAGAACTATTTTGGGGCATAAATTTAATGATTTCTCAAACTTTGAGATTTCTGAGGATGATATTTTTTGAGTGTGCTCATCATATTATTTTCAGTTTTAAATGCAAAATCATTTAAAGTTCTTTGAAGTGATCAACCCCATTTTACTCTTTTTCTTGTGAGAAAATATAGTTACATCTTATGATTGCATGTGTCTCAGAGGGATGTTATAATGAAGCTGAGAATATATTTATTTTTATATTGAATCTATTCTTTATATTTTTATTGTTAAAAAGTTGTTTGGTCCATTTCCAAGCAAATGTTGCACTCAATGAAAAATATGGTTATCAAGAACCATTTTATATAAAAACTAAAGCAATAAAGGATCTGGGGATTGTTGTTTAGCATTATCCCATTTGACAGTCTAATCCAAGAACATCAGATACATCTCAGACAAAAAAAGGAGTACCACCTCTTTAAAAATGCAAGGGGATTTTATCCTCATGATGTTATCTTAGATACCATGAAAAAGTCTTTTAGATCAACAAAAGGTAATTAAAAAACCCATTAATATGCAACTAAGTTTGCATAGTTACTTCTTCTTCCATCTTTCTTATTCTAGTTTAAAGTTCTTCTCAACCTCAAATTGGATAGTAAATAGAGGAACTTGAGCTATGAATGTTTATGTAACTCCTGCATTATTTATTTATATGATTTTTTTATTAGTTGTGATTTAAATATTGTTTAATATTTTCTGAGACTTTCTTTGGTAATGACCCACTCAAGGAAAGGACATTAATGAACCCCTTATTCTTGTATAGTGTAGTACAGTTGCATTGTACAATAGTATAGTTCTATGTGTTCTTTCAATTTGAATGTTTACAGATATTATTATCTTGTTCAGTTTCAATATATGAATCAATAGGTGGTACCTAAGTTTCTTTATTTCATTATTACGTAGAAGGAATCATCCCTTTTCCATCAGAGTATGTTCACAGTGAAATGTTTTCTTATTGTGTGCGCATAATAGGAATCACAGCTTCCATAAGGTTTCTTCGTGCCACTACATTTTCCTTCTCTTCACCTAATTATGTCACAACCCCTAGGGTTGTACCTCTGCTCTCATGTATCCATGTTTGCTTCCCTGTAGCACCACAATGGATGTTATAGAATCACCAGTCAGTACTAACCAACTTGTTTCATGTTCACTTGCTACAACTCTCCTTATGTTGTATCTCGCTGCTACAATTCGTCTTCTGTCACAACTCGTTGCAACTCACCTTTTGTTGCAACTCATATTTTTTGCAACTCTCCTTTTGTTGTAATTCACCTTCTATTGAAACTCACCTTCTATTGCAAATCACCTATGTTGCAACTCACCTACACCTACGGCTACAACACACATCCTTCTACTGCAACCTATCTCTCACAACATATATTTGTTATGACAAATCCTTTTGTTGAAACTCAATCATCCTCACACTGCAACGATCATCTTGTTGCACACACCCTATTGCAACAACATGTCTTCCATAATATATCTCTGCTATGATAATCATTTTCTACAACTCATCTCTGACAGTAATCCATTCTCTGTTACAGTACGCCTTTGGTGTAGAAAGTCCCTTAAATACAACACATAACCCACACTTGGAACAATAACGTGTGTTCACATATTTTGTACTCATACAATATTCTCAATGTTCATAGAACCAAAGATCTCATCCTCCTCATGAAAGACTACAATTTATAACACATCCTTCCATAGACTCATTCCACCTACATAGCCATACCATACTACACTATTCTCTATAGGATTTACTCATTCACACAATGAAATTAACTTGAACACGATCATGTCAAGATCACAACAAACACATCATACACGATTTCATTCACACACATAGAAAGGGTAAATCTATAAACCCAACTCGTTTATTCATTCATACATAGTACAATATAATGGATCAATGGCCATATCTAAGATTACAATATCTGTTGAGTTTCCAAGCGAGAGGCCATGGAAACCTCAACCACTTCTCACTTCTATCACATGATATCTCCACCTCTTGGTTCTGTAAGCCCTCTATCAATATCTATGATGTTGTGTTTTATTCATCCAAAAATTGTTCGCTTCGGTTTCCCCAACACTCTTCAATTATTTTTCCTTCCAACTTCTATCTTGTCCTTTCCACAATGACTCTTCATCTCCCTTTGTGCATTCTTTCGCTTCAGTCCAACAATGTGATCCTCTTGATCTGTAGCATCCACAACTGCTTTTGTAACAATTTTTCTCTATAGCATAGCCATCCACACACTTGTCCATTCTATAGAAGCACTCCCAACTTCCCCAATGTTTCAACTGTGTAGCATTATTCTTATCTGCACCACTATTGTTACTCCCAACAGTCTGTCTCATTCACATCCTGCAATAACCAATCATTGTTTTAATAGCTCTATCATGTCCTCATAACTACCTTCGTCGTGTCATCCCCGGGATGACCGGTATTCTACTGCATCATACTCCTCGGGTTTCAAGAAAGCATGTCCTCGTGCTTATGAGGTAAATCACCCATATCTACAATTGTCCAATACAAATCCATCAATGTTGCACTCCCAACTCTACAATCCTCACATGCTATACACTTCAATATGCAAGACATCTTCCTCTGTTGCACATTCCTTCTTTCAATTCATTGTTGTCCTCAATCCATAACAACACAACAATACTCTCATCATGGATATTTTTAAATTTCATCTCTTTCCTGCTGCAACTCAATTTTCTACAACAATTCAACTTCTAGTACTGCTAGCTTCTTTGTCTCTCTTTCTTCATTACCACAATCACTAGTCAGGTGCATTTCAGTCATGCATCACATGCACAATTCACCCTGAGTCACGTCCAATCCTGTACATCACACTTCCCTTTTTCATGTAGTGTACAAAGTGCCTTCGGTGCAGCCAACCACTCATGCTCAAAGCCACCCAACATGGAGTCACATGCTCCCATGTTACACCTCCCTTGAATCAATCCACATCACTTGCACAACTCGATCTGAGTCACACCAGGGCATCCCACTTCCCTTTTTCATGCAATGTACAAAGTGTCTTTGGTGTAGCCATCCAGTCATTGTTGAAGCTACACAACATGGAGTCACATGCTCCCATGTTACACCTCCCTTTGACTCAATCCACAACCATATGCAGACTACCTCATTCAACGATTATATTGGCATATATACATTCTTGAAAATTACCAGAGACATAGATTTCAAGAGTCTTCTTCTTCTCCATGCAAGACCTTCATGCTCGGTCCTCAACAACCTTCACTTTTCTAACATTATTTTGCAGCATGTCTTCTTCCTTAGGAGATTTGAAATTTTCTCCTATCTTTGTCAACAACATCTTCATCATCTTCCTCATCTTTCAGATTGTATGTTATCTGTCTTCAACTCGACAACTTTCATCATGCTTCATCTTCACGACATCATCTTCAACCTCTATAACCCTTACATTTTCTTTTTCCTGCATAGGTAATATTCTACTACATATTATTTTCAT
Organism: Picea glauca; assembly: GCA_000966675.3. Taxonomy (NCBI): domain Eukaryota; kingdom Viridiplantae; phylum Streptophyta; class Pinopsida; order Pinales; family Pinaceae; genus Picea; species Picea glauca. The sequence goes on from JZKD02S2099923.1 coordinate 19,924, forward strand.
CCAAGCACATCCACTTGATATCTTTTCACGTTATTTCATCCCAAATTTGAACCAAGATCTGATATCTTTTAATAGTCTTTAATTCCATAATTGAACCAGCTCTGATACCACTTGACATAGTGGGCATCCACCCCCTACCATCAGAGTATGTTCGCAGTGGAAAATATTATTATCGTATGTGCGTAATAGGAATCATAGCTGCCATAAGGCTTCTTCATGCCGCTACATTTTTCTTCTATTCACTTGATCATGTCACAACCCCTAGGTTTGTACCTCTTCTCCCAAGTATCCATGTTTTCTTCCCTGTAGCACCACAATAGATGATATATAATCACCAGTCAGTTCTAACCAGCCTGTTTCATGTTCACTTGCTACAAATCGCCTTCTGTTGTAGCTCACTACTACAATTCTTCTTATGTTTCCACTCATTGCAACTCACCTCTGCTGCAACTCACATTTCGTTGTAATTCACCTTCTGTTGCAACTCATTGCAATTCACCTCTGTGGAAACTCGCCTACACCTGCAGCTACAACACACATCCTACTACTGCAACCCATCCCTCATAGAATATCTTTGTTATGACAAATATTTTTGTTGCAACTTAATCACCCTCACGCTGCAACACTCATCATGTTGTACACACACCCTATTGCAGCAACACGTCTTCCACAATATATCTCTGCTACAACAATCCTTTGTTGCAACTCATCTTTGACATTAATTTTTATCTTGTTACAGTACGCCTCTAGTGTGGAAATTCCCTTAATTGCAACACATAATCCACACTTGGAACAATAGTTCTTGTTCACATATTTTGTACTCATACATAATCCTCAATATTCATAGAACTAGAGAACTCATCCTCCTCATGGAAGACTACAATTTCCAGCAAGGCCTTCCACAGACTCGTGCCACCTGCATAGTCATATCATACTACACTATTCTCTACAGGATTTACTCATTCACACAATGACATTAACTTGAACACAATCATGTCAAGAACACAACAAACACATCATACACAATTTCATTCACACACACACACACACACACACACAAAAAGGTTAAATCTCTAAACCCAACTCTTTTATTCATTCGTACATAGTACAATATAATGGCTCGATGGCCATATCTAATCTTACAATATTTGTTGGTTTACTAGGAAAGAGGCCATGGAAACCTCAACCACTTCTCACTCCTATCGAGCAATCTCTCCTCCTCTCGGTTCTGCAAGCATTCATTCAATATCTCTGATGTTGTGTTTTATTCATCCAAAAAATGTTCGCTCTAGTTTCCCCAATGCTCTTCAATCCTTTCGTCTTTCAGCTTCTAGCTTCTCCTTTTCACAATGACTCTTCATATTCCTCTACGTGTCATTCTTCTTCAGTCGAGTAGTATGTGGGGATAAAATGACATATCTTGGGAATATGAGCTCATTTTTAAATTTCGTAAAGTGTTGAACAAAGATGAGATGTAGGACTATTTAATGAGAATCTTCGCATAAGTATTTTCCTTATTTTAGTATCTCTTATTTTGTTTCCTTCTCTTTTGTTTCAAAAAGAATCCATCTCTATTAGATTTTCATGATGAAGAACTGGAGAGTTGAAGTTGATTGGAAACTTGTTGGGTCTTCATGATCAACAATTGAAGATTATTTGGAAGTTTCCAAGTTCAAAGGATTTTTTTTCTTTGTTCTCTATTTGATGAATGAAAATACATCAACATCTGGCTCCAACTATGGGACAATAACCCCATGTGGGTTGTTGAGAATCCATAATCTTGGTCCATATGCCTTCTCCATTGGGTTATGGAGTCATATTCAAACATTATCTCCATCTAGCAACTGCTTTGTTATGAAAAACTTTGATTGAAGAAACAAAGTATGTACAAACATGATCTACCTACCCTAACCTACTTGGAGGAAAGGGAACTTTTCAAGTGTAAGTAGATTTCCAATGGAGCCATTCAAGCATCCAACTGATATGTGGAATGAATTCCAAAATTGGGGAACATATCGAGGTTTCTATCAAGGAGTCAAAACCATGCCCAAAATGTGTTGAAGTAAAACTAAGTTGGATGTGTCAAAAATATGATTGTGTTGCTTGGCTAACAATGTTTTGGAACCATTATTCAATAAAATCAACTCCCAATTGTTCATGAGTGCTACAATCTTTGTTCATATGAGAAGTTTCCCATTTGATTTTTTTTATATGTTTCTCCTTATTTCTGACCACATCCAAGATTCTTGATTCATTGGAAATGTCCTGAAATCATTTCTCCTTCATTTAATGGAAATATTTACCATCATTGTTCTCAATATTAATTTCTTCCACCAATTTGTTTTGCTGCAAATGTTCTTGTGTCTTTTCATCATTAAGATGTGGCCATTGAAAACTTGTTGCAACATTTTCCACATGAGCTTGTTGGCTGAAATCTTGTTGTGCATTTGGTGGAGACTCCTCAATNATTTAACTAAAATTTATAATGGTTAAATTAATACAATTAATGTGAATAATAATAAATTTTAACTAAAATTTATAATGGTTAAATTAATAATAATGTATAAGTAATTCTATTATATTTAGGTGTGCATTTAATAATTTAGTACAAGGTATATGTGTTGGTGTTTTTATAATGGGAAATTAACTTTGTAAGTTTAACCATCTTTTCTCTTACACATTCATGGGTTCTACATTGGGTTCTACATTGGTGAGGTTTGAGCCTAGATTGTTTTCATAGAAAAACCTCATAATAAACCACAATCAAACATAATAATATGAATGAAATATTATTATAATACACACACACCTAAGGGTTAGTTCCATCACTTGAACCATCTATCCAAGGCATAGTTTTGATATAGAGACCATGGATTATGGGTTCAAATCTAGCCTAGTCCTCATGGGTTACTAACCATTATTATGATTGGAAGTTGAGTTTCCCTTCATTTGGATATTTTAAGGAAGAGGGATCCAAATAGGTTTCCATTGAGATATGTGTGTGTATAGTGGGTAAACAAAGAGGTGTGTGTGTAGAGAGAGAGAGAGAGAGAGAGAGAGAGAGAGAGAGAGAGAGATTTATTGAGATTATGTGTGTGTGTAGAGAGAGAGAGTCCTCCCTCAACAAGGGTTCTTCATTAGAGGATGATAGTAGCTCTAGGAAGAGAAGGCATTGTATTCAAGTCTACAATAGTGGAAAGAAGTTATAGTTTTCCCATAAATGGATCTTGGAAGGTGTGGTGGAATTGTGGGATAGGGATTTGGTTAGTAATTTTTGCAAGCGAAAACCTCCTCTGCAAAAATTGTTACAATGGATCAAGGTCTCTGAGAGAATCATGGAAAAAGTTAAGATAAAAATATCACCTCTTCACATGGTTTTTTTTCACATTTATTTTTGAAATCTCAACAAAGAGGGAGGCAATATTATTTATGGGTCCTTGGTTGTATGGAGAAATCACTCTAGTTGTTCTTCCATATAATGAACATTGCAACTCCTACTTACAAAAGGAATTCCATTATATATGAGTGCACCTTGTTGGGATGCCTCTCCATCTCTAACATCCAAAATATTTAGGGCTATAGGTGTCTTCATGGGTAAGTTTCAATGCCAAAATATTTAGGGCTATAGGTGTCTTCATGGGTAAGTTTCAATGCATCACATGACGGGATACAAATTACAAAAATAAAGTGTTGGACTCCATATTTAATTATCAATCTAGAAACAATATACAAACTTTAGAGGTATTGTTCATTTGATATGAAAACTACAAAAATTAATATGTTGGGAAGTAAAGTGGCAAAGAGTCTTAAATGCTTTAATATATGACATAATATTGAAATATATAAATACCTATGTATTACAAAAAGTAAATCAACATGAATTCATTCAAGTACAATAACGGTAATGTTCTAATTACCATTTATTTATGCAATTGATTAACACAAGAAAATATTTATATCGTCGCTCCATTTAATAAGAAAAGAATGTGATGAAGGTAGTTGCAAGGACATGACAGAGATATTACAGCAGCTATTAGTGATTGGTTGATGCAGGATGTGAATGAGACGGATTGCTCGAAGTAACAACATTGGTTCAGATCTAAAGAATGCTACAGAGTTGCAACATTGGGGCAGTTGAGAGCGATGTTAAAGAATGGACAACTGTGTGGAAGGCTTTGTTGTAGAGGACAATTGTTACATAAACAGTTGACATTTTTGCAATCCTCCACACCATTTCCATACTTAACCATATCCACATTTAACCATTTCCATTTTTAGCCCATTTCCATTTCCATTATTCATTTCTAGTTCATTTTCATAATTCATTTCATTATTCATTATTATTTTTATAATTCATTTTCCATTTTCCATTTACCATTTTACTTTTCCTTTTTCCTTTTTCCATTTTTCATATTCCCATTTTGTATATTTTCACAATTTCTACGTTCATTTCCCATAATTCATTTCCATTTTCCAGTTCATTTTTGTAATTCATTTACATTTTCCTTTTTCCATTTTTCCATTTTCCTTTTTCCAGATTTCATATCCCATTCCTTACTTTCACATAACCCTACTACTCACCTCCCCAACACTTAGTCATTTTTCATGACTTAACATGTTTTACTCTTCTTACACTTAGTCATTTTTATGTCTTGCAGGAGTAGTGATGGGGGAGTACAACATGTCCCAGACCTACATGTCCCTAGGTCCACAAACCCGCAATCGTGTTATCCTCAATTTTCACCCCCATCTTCCTCTTTACCCAAATTGCATCCTTGTTAATTTTTATACTTAATCTTTATTTTAATAAGGGAGACCCTGCCCTCATTTCAACCTCCACTCCCACATGACTTCTAACCTGCATGACTTGTCACTTATCACATCCATTACTTATCACCTGCATGACTTATCTTATCTCTTTACTCAGTTACACTTAGTCTATTTTTCTTATTGCGGATGCGGGAGTCTTCCCCTTTCACTTTTTCCACTCCCCATGTCTTGAGACCCACTTTCTCATAGACCCAAAATCTCTCCTTCACCATAATGCACTTTCCATTTCCCTTTTTCCACCTCATACTTAGTCATTTTACTGAGTTTTACCTCCCCACCTACCTCCTTTACCTCTACATTCCCATAACTCCACAACTCCACATTTAATTTTTTAATATTATTTCATATCCTAAGTTTCTTCCCCCTTTTCATAGACCTACCATATTGGGATATATGGTGGTGACATGGACATATCCTTGGGTGACTTGTGGCGGTGACATGGACATTCCCTTGGGTGACTTGTGGAGGTGACATGGACATATCCCTAGGTGACAAGTGGCAATAATATGGACTTATCCCTAGATGACACGTGGAAGCTAGATGGACCTATCATATATGGAGATGTGGTAGTCACATGGACCTAACCCTGGGTGACACATTGACATGACATGTCATACATTCACAGGTTGACGAGGCAGTGATTGGGCGATGATTGGGCAGTCACTGGGTGACCAAAATATTGCCAAGGCGTGAATTTTTGTAAGGCATGAGAACTACATTAAGACATCCATAAGCTCCTTTACTTAACATTAATGATATGTAAAGCCTTTAAATTATAAAGGTTGAATTATCCATTACCACAATGCATGTGGGACTAAAAAGGGAAAAGTTAAATCAAGGGATGAGATTGATCCACGAACAAAATCGACAGTTATTGACCAACAATCTTCCAAAGCTGATAAATCATGATCCAAACGTCCATTCGAGGCAAGTCATACCTCATTGGAAAGGTAATTTGATGAGGAAGACAATGGGATGGGATTCAAACATGGTTTTTTCAAAAATTAAAATATCAGTCAGCTCTCTTTTCATGACTAGCTGGGAAATTTATTTGGAACTTTGACTTCCCGGGGCTATAAGTTGAGATCCAAACCTCCAAATTTCACTCAAGAGGACTCATTGGAAAGCCATAATAATGAAGATTTTTTATATAATGGTTTTCATGGATTATAAGTCACTTTTCATTCTTAAAAAATTAAAATACAGTCGACGTTTGCAGGCAGTCAGCTTCAAACTTTGGAAATAAAAGTTTATTAAATGACTTTTATAAAAGGGTGAAATGGGTCCCACTTGAAAGCACTAATTTAAATGAATTAATTCATTGATAAGTGTTTAATCAATAATTGATTTAAAGTATATACTCTTTATTCCAAAAAGAAGAAACATGTGGAAAACTTCCAAAGGAAAAAAACCCTAACTATTAGGGAAAAACATTTCAAAGAAGTATTGGTAGCAGATTTAAAATGAGGAGAGAACCATCAAAGAGAAGGTTCATATCATTAGAATATAATTTTTAATCCTTCAGTAGGAAACCAAATTTCTCATATACAAATATAGATCTCCAATTTTCTTTCTTCTTCTTCTACGACACATTTTCTCTTAGAGCTTTGTGCTTGTTTGTTTGAGACTGAGCATAAGGCCGAGTTTGATTGTTTTTCTTTTATTCTTCCAAGCCTCTTCCTAAAATATCAATAGGAGTGTTTTTCAACCATGTATATGACTGATAATGTAAGTCAGAGTTTTCTAATAGATTCATGGAGGCTCAGTTCTTACATTTGGCAGGATTTCTTTCTAAGCATTAGTCAATAGGTTTATTGAAATGATTTGTAATGTGACATATCTTTTGTGTATTGAACTCCCCGGAGAACTATTTTGGGGCATAAATTTAATGATTTCTCAAACTTTGAGATTTCTGAGGATGATATTTTTTGAGTGTGCTCATCATATTATTTTCAGTTTTAAATGCAAAATCATTTAAAGTTCTTTGAAGTGATCAACCCCATTTTACTCTTTTTCTTGTGAGAAAATATAGTTACATCTTATGATTGCATGTGTCTCAGAGGGATGTTATAATGAAGCTGAGAATATATTTATTTTTATATTGAATCTATTCTTTATATTTTTATTGTTAAAAAGTTGTTTGGTCCATTTCCAAGCAAATGTTGCACTCAATGAAAAATATGGTTATCAAGAACCATTTTATATAAAAACTAAAGCAATAAAGGATCTGGGGATTGTTGTTTAGCATTATCCCATTTGACAGTCTAATCCAAGAACATCAGATACATCTCAGACAAAAAAAGGAGTACCACCTCTTTAAAAATGCAAGGGGATTTTATCCTCATGATGTTATCTTAGATACCATGAAAAAGTCTTTTAGATCAACAAAAGGTAATTAAAAAACCCATTAATATGCAACTAAGTTTGCATAGTTACTTCTTCTTCCATCTTTCTTATTCTAGTTTAAAGTTCTTCTCAACCTCAAATTGGATAGTAAATAGAGGAACTTGAGCTATGAATGTTTATGTAACTCCTGCATTATTTATTTATATGATTTTTTTATTAGTTGTGATTTAAATATTGTTTAATATTTTCTGAGACTTTCTTTGGTAATGACCCACTCAAGGAAAGGACATTAATGAACCCCTTATTCTTGTATAGTGTAGTACAGTTGCATTGTACAATAGTATAGTTCTATGTGTTCTTTCAATTTGAATGTTTACAGATATTATTATCTTGTTCAGTTTCAATATATGAATCAATAGGTGGTACCTAAGTTTCTTTATTTCATTATTACGTAGAAGGAATCATCCCTTTTCCATCAGAGTATGTTCACAGTGAAATGTTTTCTTATTGTGTGCGCATAATAGGAATCACAGCTTCCATAAGGTTTCTTCGTGCCACTACATTTTCCTTCTCTTCACCTAATTATGTCACAACCCCTAGGGTTGTACCTCTGCTCTCATGTATCCATGTTTGCTTCCCTGTAGCACCACAATGGATGTTATAGAATCACCAGTCAGTACTAACCAACTTGTTTCATGTTCACTTGCTACAACTCTCCTTATGTTGTATCTCGCTGCTACAATTCGTCTTCTGTCACAACTCGTTGCAACTCACCTTTTGTTGCAACTCATATTTTTTGCAACTCTCCTTTTGTTGTAATTCACCTTCTATTGAAACTCACCTTCTATTGCAAATCACCTATGTTGCAACTCACCTACACCTACGGCTACAACACACATCCTTCTACTGCAACCTATCTCTCACAACATATATTTGTTATGACAAATCCTTTTGTTGAAACTCAATCATCCTCACACTGCAACGATCATCTTGTTGCACACACCCTATTGCAACAACATGTCTTCCATAATATATCTCTGCTATGATAATCATTTTCTACAACTCATCTCTGACAGTAATCCATTCTCTGTTACAGTACGCCTTTGGTGTAGAAAGTCCCTTAAATACAACACATAACCCACACTTGGAACAATAACGTGTGTTCACATATTTTGTACTCATACAATATTCTCAATGTTCATAGAACCAAAGATCTCATCCTCCTCATGAAAGACTACAATTTATAACACATCCTTCCATAGACTCATTCCACCTACATAGCCATACCATACTACACTATTCTCTATAGGATTTACTCATTCACACAATGAAATTAACTTGAACACGATCATGTCAAGATCACAACAAACACATCATACACGATTTCATTCACACACATAGAAAGGGTAAATCTATAAACCCAACTCGTTTATTCATTCATACATAGTACAATATAATGGATCAATGGCCATATCTAAGATTACAATATCTGTTGAGTTTCCAAGCGAGAGGCCATGGAAACCTCAACCACTTCTCACTTCTATCACATGATATCTCCACCTCTTGGTTCTGTAAGCCCTCTATCAATATCTATGATGTTGTGTTTTATTCATCCAAAAATTGTTCGCTTCGGTTTCCCCAACACTCTTCAATTATTTTTCCTTCCAACTTCTATCTTGTCCTTTCCACAATGACTCTTCATCTCCCTTTGTGCATTCTTTCGCTTCAGTCCAACAATGTGATCCTCTTGATCTGTAGCATCCACAACTGCTTTTGTAACAATTTTTCTCTATAGCATAGCCATCCACACACTTGTCCATTCTATAGAAGCACTCCCAACTTCCCCAATGTTTCAACTGTGTAGCATTATTCTTATCTGCACCACTATTGTTACTCCCAACAGTCTGTCTCATTCACATCCTGCAATAACCAATCATTGTTTTAATAGCTCTATCATGTCCTCATAACTACCTTCGTCGTGTCATCCCCGGGATGACCGGTATTCTACTGCATCATACTCCTCGGGTTTCAAGAAAGCATGTCCTCGTGCTTATGAGGTAAATCACCCATATCTACAATTGTCCAATACAAATCCATCAATGTTGCACTCCCAACTCTACAATCCTCACATGCTATACACTTCAATATGCAAGACATCTTCCTCTGTTGCACATTCCTTCTTTCAATTCATTGTTGTCCTCAATCCATAACAACACAACAATACTCTCATCATGGATATTTTTAAATTTCATCTCTTTCCTGCTGCAACTCAATTTTCTACAACAATTCAACTTCTAGTACTGCTAGCTTCTTTGTCTCTCTTTCTTCATTACCACAATCACTAGTCAGGTGCATTTCAGTCATGCATCACATGCACAATTCACCCTGAGTCACGTCCAATCCTGTACATCACACTTCCCTTTTTCATGTAGTGTACAAAGTGCCTTCGGTGCAGCCAACCACTCATGCTCAAAGCCACCCAACATGGAGTCACATGCTCCCATGTTACACCTCCCTTGAATCAATCCACATCACTTGCACAACTCGATCTGAGTCACACCAGGGCATCCCACTTCCCTTTTTCATGCAATGTACAAAGTGTCTTTGGTGTAGCCATCCAGTCATTGTTGAAGCTACACAACATGGAGTCACATGCTCCCATGTTACACCTCCCTTTGACTCAATCCACAACCATATGCAGACTACCTCATTCAACGATTATATTGGCATATATACATTCTTGAAAATTACCAGAGACATAGATTTCAAGAGTCTTCTTCTTCTCCATGCAAGACCTTCATGCTCGGTCCTCAACAACCTTCACTTTTCTAACATTATTTTGCAGCATGTCTTCTTCCTTAGGAGATTTGAAATTTTCTCCTATCTTTGTCAACAACATCTTCATCATCTTCCTCATCTTTCAGATTGTATGTTATCTGTCTTCAACTCGACAACTTTCATCATGCTTCATCTTCACGACATCATCTTCAACCTCTATAACCCTTACATTTTCTTTTTCCTGCATAGGTAATATTCTACTACATATTATTTTCATCCAAGCACATCCACTTGATATCTTTTCACGTTATTTCATCCCAAATTTGAACCAAGATCTGATATCTTTTAATAGTCTTTAATTCCATAATTGAACCAGCTCTGATACCACTTGACATAGTGGGCATCCACCCCCTACCATCAGAGTATGTTCGCAGTGGAAAATATTATTATCGTATGTGCGTAATAGGAATCATAGCTGCCATAAGGCTTCTTCATGCCGCTACATTTTTCTTCTATTCACTTGATCATGTCACAACCCCTAGGTTTGTACCTCTTCTCCCAAGTATCCATGTTTTCTTCCCTGTAGCACCACAATAGATGATATATAATCACCAGTCAGTTCTAACCAGCCTGTTTCATGTTCACTTGCTACAAATCGCCTTCTGTTGTAGCTCACTACTACAATTCTTCTTATGTTTCCACTCATTGCAACTCACCTCTGCTGCAACTCACATTTCGTTGTAATTCACCTTCTGTTGCAACTCATTGCAATTCACCTCTGTGGAAACTCGCCTACACCTGCAGCTACAACACACATCCTACTACTGCAACCCATCCCTCATAGAATATCTTTGTTATGACAAATATTTTTGTTGCAACTTAATCACCCTCACGCTGCAACACTCATCATGTTGTACACACACCCTATTGCAGCAACACGTCTTCCACAATATATCTCTGCTACAACAATCCTTTGTTGCAACTCATCTTTGACATTAATTTTTATCTTGTTACAGTACGCCTCTAGTGTGGAAATTCCCTTAATTGCAACACATAATCCACACTTGGAACAATAGTTCTTGTTCACATATTTTGTACTCATACATAATCCTCAATATTCATAGAACTAGAGAACTCATCCTCCTCATGGAAGACTACAATTTCCAGCAAGGCCTTCCACAGACTCGTGCCACCTGCATAGTCATATCATACTACACTATTCTCTACAGGATTTACTCATTCACACAATGACATTAACTTGAACACAATCATGTCAAGAACACAACAAACACATCATACACAATTTCATTCACACACACACACACACACACACACAAAAAGGTTAAATCTCTAAACCCAACTCTTTTATTCATTCGTACATAGTACAATATAATGGCTCGATGGCCATATCTAATCTTACAATATTTGTTGGTTTACTAGGAAAGAGGCCATGGAAACCTCAACCACTTCTCACTCCTATCGAGCAATCTCTCCTCCTCTCGGTTCTGCAAGCATTCATTCAATATCTCTGATGTTGTGTTTTATTCATCCAAAAAATGTTCGCTCTAGTTTCCCCAATGCTCTTCAATCCTTTCGTCTTTCAGCTTCTAGCTTCTCCTTTTCACAATGACTCTTCATATTCCTCTACGTGTCATTCTTCTTCAGTCGAGTAGTATGTGGGGATAAAATGACATATCTTGGGAATATGAGCTCATTTTTAAATTTCGTAAAGTGTTGAACAAAGATGAGATGTAGGACTATTTAATGAGAATCTTCGCATAAGTATTTTCCTTATTTTAGTATCTCTTATTTTGTTTCCTTCTCTTTTGTTTCAAAAAGAATCCATCTCTATTAGATTTTCATGATGAAGAACTGGAGAGTTGAAGTTGATTGGAAACTTGTTGGGTCTTCATGATCAACAATTGAAGATTATTTGGAAGTTTCCAAGTTCAAAGGATTTTTTTTCTTTGTTCTCTATTTGATGAATGAAAATACATCAACATCTGGCTCCAACTATGGGACAATAACCCCATGTGGGTTGTTGAGAATCCATAATCTTGGTCCATATGCCTTCTCCATTGGGTTATGGAGTCATATTCAAACATTATCTCCATCTAGCAACTGCTTTGTTATGAAAAACTTTGATTGAAGAAACAAAGTATGTACAAACATGATCTACCTACCCTAACCTACTTGGAGGAAAGGGAACTTTTCAAGTGTAAGTAGATTTCCAATGGAGCCATTCAAGCATCCAACTGATATGTGGAATGAATTCCAAAATTGGGGAACATATCGAGGTTTCTATCAAGGAGTCAAAACCATGCCCAAAATGTGTTGAAGTAAAACTAAGTTGGATGTGTCAAAAATATGATTGTGTTGCTTGGCTAACAATGTTTTGGAACCATTATTCAATAAAATCAACTCCCAATTGTTCATGAGTGCTACAATCTTTGTTCATATGAGAAGTTTCCCATTTGATTTTTTTTATATGTTTCTCCTTATTTCTGACCACATCCAAGATTCTTGATTCATTGGAAATGTCCTGAAATCATTTCTCCTTCATTTAATGGAAATATTTACCATCATTGTTCTCAATATTAATTTCTTCCACCAATTTGTTTTGCTGCAAATGTTCTTGTGTCTTTTCATCATTAAGATGTGGCCATTGAAAACTTGTTGCAACATTTTCCACATGAGCTTGTTGGCTGAAATCTTGTTGTGCATTTGGTGGAGACTCCTCAATTTCATTCACAACTTGTTTTCCAAAAGATCTCCATATGGTGTATATGAGCAGCTTAAATATTGCACTTGACAATTGGATATGACTTGATTCATAAAAAATTTCCAATCTTTGATTAGATTTTTCTTCCAAATAACTCACTTCATTGTTTTGTGTTGATATGGGAGAGGGCGGGTGGAAAACAACATTGAAAACACTAGAAAGGGAATATGGGTGCATTCTTGGGTTGAACTTTTCAACAAATGAAGTTTTCAATACATTCCAACTGGTAATGGTCTCAAGCAACAATGAAAAGAATCATTCATGAGCATTCCCATTTAGAATTTGTGCAAATAGTTGACATGTAATATTATCCTCATAGATATTAAAAACATCAAATGTACTTTTTAATTTAAACAAATGTTTCCCTGCATCCTCTAAAGTATTCCCAAATAATGTGGGCAAATTTTCAATAGAAATGTCTGGCATTTGATAATCTACTTCTTGCAAATTCAAAGGGCTTCTATGCAACTATATCCTTCTTTGGGTATCTCTCCTTTTTGTTGCATCTTGAAAATCCATTGATGGGCTTGGTGAAGAAAGAAAAGTATCATCATGACATGAAATAAATTCTTTGGTGGATTCGCCATAAGAATTTTCTTGAGATTCTTGAATCTTTCCAATGGAGTTGTCGGGGAATTTAAGAGTTCTTTCAATAGAGTCTCATGGGAGTTCATCCTCATGAGTATTTGATGGTTCTTGTCTCTTCAAATATTCTAATATTCGAATTGTTCCCAAATATTCAAGAATATTGTCTTTGAGGTCATTCAAATATCTCTAAATAATCTTTTTATAACACCCATGCATCTAGAACAAGTAGCAGTTTTCTTGAATCTTCAAAACTTTGAAACATGGAGACTTTGGTTCCCCAATCAAATCTAAATCAAAGCCTCAGATATATTGAGGAAAAATCATCCCCAGTATGGTCTCCAAAAATTTTGATCTAAAATATTGTTTCACGGTCTTTAAGATAACATCATGAGGATAAAATCCCCCTGTGTTTTTAAAGAGGTGGTACTCCTAAAATTGTCTAAAATATGTATTTGATGTTATTGAATTGGACTGTCAAATGTGAGAATGTTAAACAACAATCCCCAAATCCTTTATTTCTTTAGTTTTTATATAAAATGGTTCTTGATAACCAAATTTCTCATTGAGTGCAACATTTGCTTGGAAATGGACTAAACAACTTCTTAACAACAAAAAGATAAACAATGTCTTCAATATCAAAATAAATATATTCTCATATTCATTATAACATCCCTCTGAAACACATGCAAGAAAAATATGTAACCATATTTTCTCACAAGAAAAAGAGTGAAATGGAGTTGATCACTTCAGAGAACTTTAAATGATTTTGCATTTAAAACTGAAAAGAATATGATGAGCGCACTCCAAAAATATCATACTTAGAAATCTCAAATTCTGAGAAATCGTTAAAGTTATGCCCCAAAATATTCTTTGGGGAGTTCAATACATAAAAGATATGTCACATTACAAATAATTTTAGTAAACGATTGAATAATGCTCATAAATGAAGCCTTCCACATGCAAGAACTAAACCTCCATGAATATATTAGACAACTCTGACTTACATTATCAGTCATATACATTGTTGTAAAACACTCCTATTGATATTTTAGGAAGAGACATGGAATAATAAAAGAAAAACACTCAAACTCGACCTTATGCTCAGTCTCAAACATACAAGCACAAGTATTTAAGAGAAATTGTGTAGAAGAAGAAGAAGAAAGAAAAATGGAAATATGTATATTCAGATGAGAAATTATATTCTAATGATCTAAACCGTCCCTTTGATTGTGCTCTACTCCTTTTAAATCTTCTCCCAATGCTTCTTTGAAATTTTGTTCCCTAGCAGTTAGAGTTTCTGTTCTTTTGGAAGTTTCCCATGTGTTTCTTCTTTTTATAATGAAGAGTAGATGTTATAAATGAATGATTGATTAAAAAAATATTAATGAATTACATCATTGAAATTCGTGCTTTCAAGTGGGACCCACTTCACCCTTTTATAAAAGTCATTTAATAAAATTTTATTTCCAAAATTTGAAGCTGACTACCTGAAAAACATCAACTTCATTTTATTTTTCTAAGTATGATAAGTGACTTCTCATCCATGGAAACCATTCAAGAAATAATATTCATTGTTTTGGCTTTCCAATGAGTCCTCTTGGGTGAAATTTGGAGGTCTGGATCTCAACTTATAGCCTTACAAAGTCAAGGTTCCAAATAAATCTCTCAGCTAGTCATGAAAAGAGAGTTGATTGTTCTTTTAATTACTGGAAAAATAATGGAAAAATTCAGTCATTGAAACATGTCCCAAGTACAAGCATCTCCATGATCAACGTTAGGTTCCACACGAGTTTCAGGTGGGAGACAAAGTTTGGTTTCACTTGCAGAAAGAACACCTTGCATGGCCTCATCAAAGGCTTTGTCCACCCTATTATGGACATTACACCATCACCAAGGTTGTGGGTGACAATTATTTTGAGCTCAACCTTCCCCCCTTCTTTTTCTTGCACCCAGTTTTCAATGTGGACCTCCTTCGGCCTTATTTTCCACCATTATTGGACACCTCAGAGATATCAAAACAATTGGCACCAACAGAGCTTAACCCTGACTGCATGCAATAGCCATCCATTGATTAGATCGTGGAAACACATGTCAAGGGAACTCGCCAGCAAAGGATCCAACTATANAATGTTCTTGTGTCTTTTCATCATTAAGATGTGGCCATTGAAAACTTGTTGCAACATTTTCCACATGAGCTTGTTGGCTGAAATCTTGTTGTGCATTTGGTGGAGACTCCTCAATTTCATTCACAACTTGTTTTCCAAAAGATCTCCATATGGTGTATATGAGCAGCTTAAATATTGCACTTGACAATTGGATATGACTTGATTCATAAAAAATTTCCAATCTTTGATTAGATTTTTCTTCCAAATAACTCACTTCATTGTTTTGTGTTGATATGGGAGAGGGCGGGTGGAAAACAACATTGAAAACACTAGAAAGGGAATATGGGTGCATTCTTGGGTTGAACTTTTCAACAAATGAAGTTTTCAATACATTCCAACTGGTAATGGTCTCAAGCAACAATGAAAAGAATCATTCATGAGCATTCCCATTTAGAATTTGTGCAAATAGTTGACATGTAATATTATCCTCATAGATATTAAAAACATCAAATGTACTTTTTAATTTAAACAAATGTTTCCCTGCATCCTCTAAAGTATTCCCAAATAATGTGGGCAAATTTTCAATAGAAATGTCTGGCATTTGATAATCTACTTCTTGCAAATTCAAAGGGCTTCTATGCAACTATATCCTTCTTTGGGTATCTCTCCTTTTTGTTGCATCTTGAAAATCCATTGATGGGCTTGGTGAAGAAAGAAAAGTATCATCATGACATGAAATAAATTCTTTGGTGGATTCGCCATAAGAATTTTCTTGAGATTCTTGAATCTTTCCAATGGAGTTGTCGGGGAATTTAAGAGTTCTTTCAATAGAGTCTCATGGGAGTTCATCCTCATGAGTATTTGATGGTTCTTGTCTCTTCAAATATTCTAATATTCGAATTGTTCCCAAATATTCAAGAATATTGTCTTTGAGGTCATTCAAATATCTCTAAATAATCTTTTTATAACACCCATGCATCTAGAACAAGTAGCAGTTTTCTTGAATCTTCAAAACTTTGAAACATGGAGACTTTGGTTCCCCAATCAAATCTAAATCAAAGCCTCAGATATATTGAGGAAAAATCATCCCCAGTATGGTCTCCAAAAATTTTGATCTAAAATATTGTTTCACGGTCTTTAAGATAACATCATGAGGATAAAATCCCCCTGTGTTTTTAAAGAGGTGGTACTCCTAAAATTGTCTAAAATATGTATTTGATGTTATTGAATTGGACTGTCAAATGTGAGAATGTTAAACAACAATCCCCAAATCCTTTATTTCTTTAGTTTTTATATAAAATGGTTCTTGATAACCAAATTTCTCATTGAGTGCAACATTTGCTTGGAAATGGACTAAACAACTTCTTAACAACAAAAAGATAAACAATGTCTTCAATATCAAAATAAATATATTCTCATATTCATTATAACATCCCTCTGAAACACATGCAAGAAAAATATGTAACCATATTTTCTCACAAGAAAAAGAGTGAAATGGAGTTGATCACTTCAGAGAACTTTAAATGATTTTGCATTTAAAACTGAAAAGAATATGATGAGCGCACTCCAAAAATATCATACTTAGAAATCTCAAATTCTGAGAAATCGTTAAAGTTATGCCCCAAAATATTCTTTGGGGAGTTCAATACATAAAAGATATGTCACATTACAAATAATTTTAGTAAACGATTGAATAATGCTCATAAATGAAGCCTTCCACATGCAAGAACTAAACCTCCATGAATATATTAGACAACTCTGACTTACATTATCAGTCATATACATTGTTGTAAAACACTCCTATTGATATTTTAGGAAGAGACATGGAATAATAAAAGAAAAACACTCAAACTCGACCTTATGCTCAGTCTCAAACATACAAGCACAAGTATTTAAGAGAAATTGTGTAGAAGAAGAAGAAGAAAGAAAAATGGAAATATGTATATTCAGATGAGAAATTATATTCTAATGATCTAAACCGTCCCTTTGATTGTGCTCTACTCCTTTTAAATCTTCTCCCAATGCTTCTTTGAAATTTTGTTCCCTAGCAGTTAGAGTTTCTGTTCTTTTGGAAGTTTCCCATGTGTTTCTTCTTTTTATAATGAAGAGTAGATGTTATAAATGAATGATTGATTAAAAAAATATTAATGAATTAGGTCATTGAAATTCGTGCTTTCAAGTGGGACCCACTTCACCCCTTTATAAAAGTCATTTAATAAACCTTTATTTCCAAAATTTGAAGCTGACTACCTGAAAAACGTCAACTTCATTTTATTTTTCTAAGTATGATAAGTGACTTCTCATCCATGGAAACCATTCGAGAAATAATATTCATTGTTTTGTCTTTCCAATGAGTCCTCTTGGGTGAAATTTGGAGGTCTGGATCTCAACTTATAGCCTTACAAAGTCAAGGTTTCAAATAAATCTCTCAGCTAGTCATGAAAAGAGAGTTGATTTTTCTTTTAATTATTGGAAAAATAATGGAAAAATTCAGTCATTGAAACATGTCCCAAGTACAAGCATCTCCATGATCAACGCCAGGTTCCACACCAGTTTCAGGTGGGAGATAAAGTTTGGTTTCACTTGCAGAAAGAACACCTTGCATGGCCTCATCAAAAGCTTTGTCCACCCTGTTATGGACATTACACCATCACCAAGGTTGTGGGTGACAATTCTTTTGAGCTCAACCTTCCCCCCTTCTTTGTCTTGCACCCATTTTTCAATGTGGACCTCCTTCGGCCTTATTTTCCACCATTATTGGACACCTCAGAGATATCAGAACAATTGGCACCAACAGAGCTTAACCATGACTGCATGCAATAGGCATCCATTGATTAGATCGTGGACACACATGTCAAGGGAACTCGCCAGCAAAGGATCCAACTATATTGTGTTGTTAAAGTAGGGCATCTCTGGCACCAAGGAAAGTGGCTTACCCGAGGCCAAATTCAACAGAAATTTCCTCATCTGATGGGGGTGTTAGTGTTTGTCAATCTTGTCAGTCACCAGTGATCAAATTTACTCTTTCAAGTTGTTGATAGGATCTTAGGTCAAATTTGTATGGTTTCAATAGGTTTTCAAATAAGCATTTGGTCACTAGTTATTGTGTCTAGGTATATTACTACTCCCTTCATTTCCCCCCATCTACAAGACTGTCCCTTATCCCTTGTTTTCACAGTCGTACCCTATCCCTTTCCTTCCCACTCGGCTAAGGTTTTAATCATGGAAAATAGAAACAATGACACTAAGAAGAAAAAGTAAAATAAGGGAGGGAAATTTTCCAGGTATGAACCCACCAAATTCCAAGAAATCATGGCTTCATCTTTCATCAAAAAATCCTTTCAAGATTTGGGTTTCCTAGGGTTTACATTGCACACAGGGACAGTTCTACTTCAAAAATATTTTTTGAAATAAGGAAGATGAATTTGACAAAAGTGAAAGAGGGTTTTGTCAATAATAGACCAAGGAACAAAAAACTCATGCACGGGTGTTATGATTTGAGAGAAATTCCCAAAATATAGTTGTTATAGGAGGGTTCCTACACTTTTTGACAACTTGACTTCAAGTCAGTTTTTCAGGGGTTTGGAAAAGGTGTTTGCAATGCTTTATGACTCCATTATGTATCAGACATAATACGATTTCCAACCATACCACTTTTATCCCAAAAATCTTCTGGTAAGGCCTCCAAACACCCTCTCAAATACCACGTTGCGCTTCTTCTGAAACTCACTGCGCATTTGACTCTGTTTTGGTCATCATTTTCAAAATAGGTTTCTGATCAAATGAAGATGAATTATGGAAAAAAAAAAAGGAGGGTTTTGTTAAGGACAAACCCAAACACAATAACCTCCTTAATTTTCTACACAAGTTTCATGAATTGGGATATATTAAAAAAAAATGGAAGCCTATTTTAGAAAATCAAATTCTCCAATTTAATTGCATGTTTTAGTCATTTTTTTGTGGCACATATTCCAAGAATATGGGAATGAATTTTACAAAACTGAGAGAGGTATTTCTTAAAAACAACCTTATGTACAAAAACCTCTCCCATGTTTGTAAAACGTTTTATGGTTAAAGAGATAGGGCTCCTCCAATACCATGCTACGCTTCTATCATGCACATCGCGCTTCTACAGAACCACGTTGTGCTTCTGAGAAAAAGGCCAGATTTCTAGTTTTGTGAGTCAAAGTCAAAATTTCTTGATGTAATTTTTCATGATGAGAGTTTACTTGATGTAATTGAGTATAATAATGATGGTTAAATTCATTCCATGTAAATTTTGTGATAATTAATGTTTGGGAAAGTCAACTAAGTCAATTGAGTCTAAACATTGAGTTGGTTTCTAACCTCCCTAGCTTTTGGCATGGTTAGAGAGAATCTTGTAATCAGTTCCTAAGAGGTAGGATTCGGCCCTTTGGATGAGGAAAGTTGTTTTCCATCTATATGTATCTAGTTTTCAGTCAAATTCAAGGTGGGACATCAGAGAGTAGAAGGCCTGAAGCTAGTGTACCATTTTGACAGTAAATAAAAAGCAAAGTTGCAGCTATTATTTAGGAATTCTTGTGGTATGTGCATTGGCAATGTTTTTTCTATGTTTTATCAGAAAATGTAATACATATTGCTTCATTTTACCATTAGAATTTCTTTCTTGTGACTATCTCTAAATTCTTTAAACAAAATTTATAATTATATGCTATGTTTTAAAGAGATTTTCATGCATGTGTTTCTTTCTTCTATCAAAATGAATTCACATAACCTGTGCTCATTTTGATCTTATACTATTTCAACCCTATACCATCAACGAAAAACCCCATAGTGTAAATTATGCATACCTACCTTGATCCTATATATCCCTGCAACTCATCATTTGAACTCCAGACCTAGCTCCTCGATTTCATCCTCATGATCCAGCTAAAACCCTAAATTTCAAAACCCTATAGATCAAACCTAGCCTAATATCCTTTTACCCTCTTCCGTTATCTTTTCACTGTAAGATCAAAGATAGATCCCTCTCTAATTTGGTAGGGCTAGCTACCAAATCCTAAGTGGTTCGAGGTTACCTCCATCGGTTTCCATTCTCAGCCTTGGGACATTGTGGAGGATAACATTTTTGGCGTCGTTGCAGGGGAACGAAAGGTTTCATATTCTCCGGGAAAGATTGTTCAAGTTGCAGATTTGATTCTTGATGGTGGATAGTGATCATACATAGGAAGGATGAAATCATTCACCCGACGACTCCATTTTTAGACAACCCAGAGTTCAAAACATTCATGGTGACTCCACTATCAAAAGAACTCATAGCTTATTGGAAAATCCAATGGCCTAATCGGTCACAATGACAAGATACGTAGAAGATCTTATTTCTATTGATGGTTTTAAAGAGTATTGGGATATGTTTTAGGATTATTAGATTGATGAAGCTTTTCCAAAGTTTTTGTCTATCTATTTAAAGTCATGCAAATATAGCTCTGAAACTAAGACCATTTTTTTAGAAGAATTTGCTAATAAAATTAAGAAAGATCTTCAAGCCTTAGAATTTCAAATTCAATCCCACTACTTTCAATGTCAAAATCAGTCCTCTGAGAACCTTTGTCAGCTAAAACGAGAAGTGGTAGTGCTTTTTTTTGATATTGGAATCAATAAATGTTTTGAGAATGGGTTTGATGACTCACAGTTGAAACTGTATAATGGACAAGAAAGTAGTTATGAATTTTCCAAGCATGATGATCAATTTTCAGAACACTTTGAAGATCAACCAATAAGTAATGTCTTCCATGATCCCATAGCAATCTACATGGAAGAATTGTTCACTACAAAGTTCCGATTATTTTTCTGCTGTGAAGACCAAGTCTAAAATCATTTTCTATTGCCCTTACATGTTCCAGTTTTGATTCTGCTTAAGAAAAGTCAAGGAACTTAAGTATTGGATCAACTCTTTGATTGGTTATATTGTAGATTTCATATTGATTGGATCAAGCATTTGGTTCTCAGTTGTTAGGATAGATTGGTATGTACATAAATAATCTCATTGGGAAAGAATATATTCAGTTAGGGATGCGATATTATTAGTTTATTTTGTTTCCAAGAGTGTGAAGGAGTTGTCGTGGAATTTTGAAGCCCAAGGTGAAGGCCATAAGGTTTCTTTGATTAGTTGTTGTTTCAAAAAGTGTGTCCATTCATTTCATTTTTGAGTGTCTAGTCTTTTATTTTGATTCCATGCCCAATGGATAAGGCTACCTAGTCTACACTGTTCTTGACACCTCCTAAAGTCATCCCCATTTGGAGCTCATGTTAGTGGCTATCGGTCCTGTCAGTCACCAGTGATCAAATTTACTCTTTCAAGCTATTGATAGGGTATTAGGTCAATTTTTTATGGTTTCAATCGGTTTTCAAATAAAAATTTGGTCATTGGTTAGTGTGTCTAGGTATATTACTACTCCCTTCATTCCCTTCATCTACAAGACTATCCCCTATCCCCTATTTTCAAAGTCGTACCATGTCCCTTTCCTTCCCACTTAGCTAAGGTTTTAATCATGGAAACTGGAAACAGTGACACTGAGCAGAAAAAGTACAATAAGGGAGGGAAATTTTCCAGGTATGATCCCACCAAATTCCAAGAAATCAGACTTCATCTTTTGTCAAGAAATCCTTTCAAGTTGTGGGTTGCCTAGGGTTTACATTGCACACAGGGACAGTTCTACTTCAAAATTAGTTTCTGAAATAATGAAGATGAATTTGAAAAAAGTGAAAGAGGTTTTTCTCAATAATAGAACAAGGAACAAAAACCTCCTTCAGTTTATGTACAGGTGTTATTATTTGAGATAAATTCCCAAAATACATTTTCTATAGGAGGGTTCCTGCACTTTTGGACAGCTTAACTTCAAGTCAGTTTTTTAGGGGTTTGGAAAAAGGTGTTTACAGTGCTTGATGACTCCATTGTGTAGCAGAAATAATATGATTTTCAAACATACCACTTTCATACCAAATGTCCTTTGGGAAGGCCTCCAAACACCCTCTCAAATACCACGTTGAGCTTCTGTTGAAACTCATTGCGCATTTGACTATGTTTTGGTCATCATTTTCAAAAGAGGTTTATGATCNTTCCCTAGCAGTTAGAGTTTCTGTTCTTTTGGAAGTTTCCCATGTGTTTCTTCTTTTTATAATGAAGAGTAGATGTTATAAATGAATGATTGATTAAAAAAATATTAATGAATTAGGTCATTGAAATTCGTGCTTTCAAGTGGGACCCACTTCACCCCTTTATAAAAGTCATTTAATAAACCTTTATTTCCAAAATTTGAAGCTGACTACCTGAAAAACGTCAACTTCATTTTATTTTTCTAAGTATGATAAGTGACTTCTCATCCATGGAAACCATTCGAGAAATAATATTCATTGTTTTGTCTTTCCAATGAGTCCTCTTGGGTGAAATTTGGAGGTCTGGATCTCAACTTATAGCCTTACAAAGTCAAGGTTTCAAATAAATCTCTCAGCTAGTCATGAAAAGAGAGTTGATTTTTCTTTTAATTATTGGAAAAATAATGGAAAAATTCAGTCATTGAAACATGTCCCAAGTACAAGCATCTCCATGATCAACGCCAGGTTCCACACCAGTTTCAGGTGGGAGATAAAGTTTGGTTTCACTTGCAGAAAGAACACCTTGCATGGCCTCATCAAAAGCTTTGTCCACCCTGTTATGGACATTACACCATCACCAAGGTTGTGGGTGACAATTCTTTTGAGCTCAACCTTCCCCCCTTCTTTGTCTTGCACCCATTTTTCAATGTGGACCTCCTTCGGCCTTATTTTCCACCATTATTGGACACCTCAGAGATATCAGAACAATTGGCACCAACAGAGCTTAACCATGACTGCATGCAATAGGCATCCATTGATTAGATCGTGGACACACATGTCAAGGGAACTCGCCAGCAAAGGATCCAACTATATTGTGTTGTTAAAGTAGGGCATCTCTGGCACCAAGGAAAGTGGCTTACCCGAGGCCAAATTCAACAGAAATTTCCTCATCTGATGGGGGTGTTAGTGTTTGTCAATCTTGTCAGTCACCAGTGATCAAATTTACTCTTTCAAGTTGTTGATAGGATCTTAGGTCAAATTTGTATGGTTTCAATAGGTTTTCAAATAAGCATTTGGTCACTAGTTATTGTGTCTAGGTATATTACTACTCCCTTCATTTCCCCCCATCTACAAGACTGTCCCTTATCCCTTGTTTTCACAGTCGTACCCTATCCCTTTCCTTCCCACTCGGCTAAGGTTTTAATCATGGAAAATAGAAACAATGACACTAAGAAGAAAAAGTAAAATAAGGGAGGGAAATTTTCCAGGTATGAACCCACCAAATTCCAAGAAATCATGGCTTCATCTTTCATCAAAAAATCCTTTCAAGATTTGGGTTTCCTAGGGTTTACATTGCACACAGGGACAGTTCTACTTCAAAAATATTTTTTGAAATAAGGAAGATGAATTTGACAAAAGTGAAAGAGGGTTTTGTCAATAATAGACCAAGGAACAAAAAACTCATGCACGGGTGTTATGATTTGAGAGAAATTCC
This sequence comes from Picea glauca, assembly GCA_000966675.3. Lineage (NCBI taxonomy): Eukaryota > Viridiplantae > Streptophyta > Pinopsida > Pinales > Pinaceae > Picea > Picea glauca. The sequence goes on from JZKD02S2099923.1 coordinate 43,925, forward strand.
CAAAATATAGTTGTTATAGGAGGGTTCCTACACTTTTTGACAACTTGACTTCAAGTCAGTTTTTCAGGGGTTTGGAAAAGGTGTTTGCAATGCTTTATGACTCCATTATGTATCAGACATAATACGATTTCCAACCATACCACTTTTATCCCAAAAATCTTCTGGTAAGGCCTCCAAACACCCTCTCAAATACCACGTTGCGCTTCTTCTGAAACTCACTGCGCATTTGACTCTGTTTTGGTCATCATTTTCAAAATAGGTTTCTGATCAAATGAAGATGAATTATGGAAAAAAAAAAAGGAGGGTTTTGTTAAGGACAAACCCAAACACAATAACCTCCTTAATTTTCTACACAAGTTTCATGAATTGGGATATATTAAAAAAAAATGGAAGCCTATTTTAGAAAATCAAATTCTCCAATTTAATTGCATGTTTTAGTCATTTTTTTGTGGCACATATTCCAAGAATATGGGAATGAATTTTACAAAACTGAGAGAGGTATTTCTTAAAAACAACCTTATGTACAAAAACCTCTCCCATGTTTGTAAAACGTTTTATGGTTAAAGAGATAGGGCTCCTCCAATACCATGCTACGCTTCTATCATGCACATCGCGCTTCTACAGAACCACGTTGTGCTTCTGAGAAAAAGGCCAGATTTCTAGTTTTGTGAGTCAAAGTCAAAATTTCTTGATGTAATTTTTCATGATGAGAGTTTACTTGATGTAATTGAGTATAATAATGATGGTTAAATTCATTCCATGTAAATTTTGTGATAATTAATGTTTGGGAAAGTCAACTAAGTCAATTGAGTCTAAACATTGAGTTGGTTTCTAACCTCCCTAGCTTTTGGCATGGTTAGAGAGAATCTTGTAATCAGTTCCTAAGAGGTAGGATTCGGCCCTTTGGATGAGGAAAGTTGTTTTCCATCTATATGTATCTAGTTTTCAGTCAAATTCAAGGTGGGACATCAGAGAGTAGAAGGCCTGAAGCTAGTGTACCATTTTGACAGTAAATAAAAAGCAAAGTTGCAGCTATTATTTAGGAATTCTTGTGGTATGTGCATTGGCAATGTTTTTTCTATGTTTTATCAGAAAATGTAATACATATTGCTTCATTTTACCATTAGAATTTCTTTCTTGTGACTATCTCTAAATTCTTTAAACAAAATTTATAATTATATGCTATGTTTTAAAGAGATTTTCATGCATGTGTTTCTTTCTTCTATCAAAATGAATTCACATAACCTGTGCTCATTTTGATCTTATACTATTTCAACCCTATACCATCAACGAAAAACCCCATAGTGTAAATTATGCATACCTACCTTGATCCTATATATCCCTGCAACTCATCATTTGAACTCCAGACCTAGCTCCTCGATTTCATCCTCATGATCCAGCTAAAACCCTAAATTTCAAAACCCTATAGATCAAACCTAGCCTAATATCCTTTTACCCTCTTCCGTTATCTTTTCACTGTAAGATCAAAGATAGATCCCTCTCTAATTTGGTAGGGCTAGCTACCAAATCCTAAGTGGTTCGAGGTTACCTCCATCGGTTTCCATTCTCAGCCTTGGGACATTGTGGAGGATAACATTTTTGGCGTCGTTGCAGGGGAACGAAAGGTTTCATATTCTCCGGGAAAGATTGTTCAAGTTGCAGATTTGATTCTTGATGGTGGATAGTGATCATACATAGGAAGGATGAAATCATTCACCCGACGACTCCATTTTTAGACAACCCAGAGTTCAAAACATTCATGGTGACTCCACTATCAAAAGAACTCATAGCTTATTGGAAAATCCAATGGCCTAATCGGTCACAATGACAAGATACGTAGAAGATCTTATTTCTATTGATGGTTTTAAAGAGTATTGGGATATGTTTTAGGATTATTAGATTGATGAAGCTTTTCCAAAGTTTTTGTCTATCTATTTAAAGTCATGCAAATATAGCTCTGAAACTAAGACCATTTTTTTAGAAGAATTTGCTAATAAAATTAAGAAAGATCTTCAAGCCTTAGAATTTCAAATTCAATCCCACTACTTTCAATGTCAAAATCAGTCCTCTGAGAACCTTTGTCAGCTAAAACGAGAAGTGGTAGTGCTTTTTTTTGATATTGGAATCAATAAATGTTTTGAGAATGGGTTTGATGACTCACAGTTGAAACTGTATAATGGACAAGAAAGTAGTTATGAATTTTCCAAGCATGATGATCAATTTTCAGAACACTTTGAAGATCAACCAATAAGTAATGTCTTCCATGATCCCATAGCAATCTACATGGAAGAATTGTTCACTACAAAGTTCCGATTATTTTTCTGCTGTGAAGACCAAGTCTAAAATCATTTTCTATTGCCCTTACATGTTCCAGTTTTGATTCTGCTTAAGAAAAGTCAAGGAACTTAAGTATTGGATCAACTCTTTGATTGGTTATATTGTAGATTTCATATTGATTGGATCAAGCATTTGGTTCTCAGTTGTTAGGATAGATTGGTATGTACATAAATAATCTCATTGGGAAAGAATATATTCAGTTAGGGATGCGATATTATTAGTTTATTTTGTTTCCAAGAGTGTGAAGGAGTTGTCGTGGAATTTTGAAGCCCAAGGTGAAGGCCATAAGGTTTCTTTGATTAGTTGTTGTTTCAAAAAGTGTGTCCATTCATTTCATTTTTGAGTGTCTAGTCTTTTATTTTGATTCCATGCCCAATGGATAAGGCTACCTAGTCTACACTGTTCTTGACACCTCCTAAAGTCATCCCCATTTGGAGCTCATGTTAGTGGCTATCGGTCCTGTCAGTCACCAGTGATCAAATTTACTCTTTCAAGCTATTGATAGGGTATTAGGTCAATTTTTTATGGTTTCAATCGGTTTTCAAATAAAAATTTGGTCATTGGTTAGTGTGTCTAGGTATATTACTACTCCCTTCATTCCCTTCATCTACAAGACTATCCCCTATCCCCTATTTTCAAAGTCGTACCATGTCCCTTTCCTTCCCACTTAGCTAAGGTTTTAATCATGGAAACTGGAAACAGTGACACTGAGCAGAAAAAGTACAATAAGGGAGGGAAATTTTCCAGGTATGATCCCACCAAATTCCAAGAAATCATGGCTTCATCTTTTGTCAAGAAATCCTTTCAAGTTGTGGGTTGCCTAGGGTTTACATTGCTTACAGGGACAGTTCTACTTCAAAATTAGTTTCTGAAATAATGAAGATGAATTTGAAAAAAGTGAAAGAGGTTTTTCTCAATAATAGACCAAGGAACAAAAACCTACTTCAGTTTATGCACAGGTGTTATTATTTGAGATAAATTCCCAAAATACAATTGCTATAGGAGGGTTCCTGCACTATTGGATAGCTTGACTTCAAGTCATTTTTGTAGGGGTTTGGAAAAGGTGTTTACAGTGCTTGATGACTCCATTGTGTAGCAGAAATAATATGATTTTCAAACATACCACTTGCATACCAAATATCCTTTGGGAAGGCCTCCAAACACCCTCTCAAATACCACGTTGCGCTTCTGTTGAAACTCATTGTGCATTTGACTATGTTTTGGTCATCATTTTCAAAAGAGGTTTATGATCAAATGAAGATGAATTATGGAAAACCAAAGGAGGTTTTTGTTAAGGATAGACCCAATAAAATTAACCTCCTTCCATTTCTACACGGGTTTCATGAATTGGGATATATTAAAAAAAAATGGAAGCCTATTTTAGAAAATCAAATTCTCCAATTTAATTGCCTGTTTTAGTCATTATTTTGTGGCACATATTCCAAGAATATGGGAATGAATTTTACAAAAATGAGAGACATTTTTCTTCACAACAACCTTATATACAAACNCAGAAGAATTCAGAGCTTAATGGCAGATCCAATGGCCATCACAATGACAGGGTATGTAGAAGATCCTGTTTCTATTGATGGTTTTAAAGAATATTGGGATATGTTTGAGGATTATCAGATTGATGAAGCTTTTCCAAAGTTTTTGTCTACTTATTTAAAGTCATGCAAATATAATCCTGAAGATAAGATCAATTTTTTAGATGAATTTGCTGACAAACCTGAGAAGGATCTTCAAGCCTTAGAAGTTCAAATTCAATCCCACTGCTCTTAATGTCAAAATCTGTCCTTTGAGAACCTTTGTCAGCTGAAACAAGAAGTGGTAGTGCTTCCTTTTGATATTGGGATTGAGAAATGTTTTGAGAATGGGTTTGATGACTCAGCTGAAATTTTATGATGGCAAAGAAAGCATATATGAATTGTCCAAGCATGATGATCAATTTGAAGAACATTTTGAAGATCAACCAATAAGTCATGTCTTCCATGATCCCATAGTTGTCTATATGAAGGAATTGTTCACTACAAAGTTCTAATTATGTTTCTGTTGTGAGGACCAAGTCTACAATCATTTTCCATTGCCGTTACATGTTCCAGTTTTGATTATGCTTAAGCACAATCAAGGAGCTCGGGTATTGGAGCAGCTCTTTGATTGGTTATATTGGAGGTTTCATATTG
>JZKD02S2099956.1:0-14731 GCA_000966675.3 Picea glauca
GCCTTCTTTAAGTGGAATTTTCCTGCGTGACAAGCATTCCTGCCACGACAGCAGGTCAAGATCCTCCTGAATCTGAAGCTCTGGTTTACTTAGTTTCCATTGTCTCCAATCCAATCTTGCTTGAGTTGGTAGCCAAAATTCTTTGACCTTTTCGAGGCCTTGCTGTTGAAGGTTGAGCTTGAGAGTTTGGAGGCTTTCCGCTTCAGCAAGAGGAGGTAGTTGTTGCCAAGAGTCCTGCCAGAATATTGCACTTTCACCATTTCTTATTTCCCAGAATGCATGCTGCTGTATTAGGGATCGATTTCGCCAAGTGGTATTCCAAATATTGGATCCTTGCCTTTGTTCATTAAATCTGATTAGTTGGTCGCGTTGCACGGTTGGTGCATACTTTTGCTTCCAGAGCTGTGCCCAGAGTTCATGGGGATGTTGCAGCCACCTCCACCACATCTTGGTGCCCATGACCTGGTTCATTTTCCCCGGGTCACGAAGCCCCAGACCTCCGAATTGTTTTGGTTTGCAAACTTTATCCCAGCCCACAAGTGCCCATTTCTTGTTGTTGAGGTGCCCCTTCCATAGGAAGTTGCGCTGGAGGCTTCGGATAGCTTTGATGACCGAGAGGGGTGCAACTAGAGCAGTAAAAAGGTAAGTTGGTAGTGCTTGCAGTACTGATTTGAGCAGAACTACTCTAGCCGCTATGTTCAGGGGTCTGAAAGTCCAGCTGTTCAACCTGTTAGCTATGGATAAGAGCAGGCTGTCCCAAGAGATAGATCTCGCCGACTCACCTGTTAGGGGGAATCCTAAGTAAGTGGAAGGGAGGGAGCTTCTGGTGATGCCTAGAAGCCTAGAAAGATGGGTCTGAACCGAGACTGGCGTGTTGAAAAAGTAAAGCTTGGATTTGTCCAGATTGAGCAGCATGCCGGACGCATCTGAGAAGTCAGAGAGGATTGAGTTGAGTTTAGTGGCCTCTCTGACCGTGGGAGTGCTCATAAGAAGAGTGTCATCAACGAACTGACTGTGCGAGGGCGCCGGATGAAGATTATGAATTGGCAGCCCAACAAGCATGCCTTCAAGGACCGCCGTCTTTAGGTATCGCCCTAGGCCTTCCGCCATAATTACAAAGAGGAAAGGAGAGAGAGGGTCGCCTTGCCTAATGCCTCTGGTAGGACGAAAAGGTTGGGAAGGCGAGCCATTAACAAGGATTGAGAAAAAGGAAGTGGAGGTGAGCTTGAGAATCCAATCGACCCATTGAGTCGAGAAGCCAAAGGCTTCCAGAACTGACCTCATGTATTTCCAGCTTATCCTATCAAAGGCTTTTGAGAGATCAAGTTTAATGAACATACCTAGCGTTTTGCTCGTCTTTAAGGTGTGAATAACCTCATTGGCAAGAATGACGCTGTCCATAATTTGTCTCCCTTCCACATATCCAGTCTGCTCATTGCAGATGATAAAAGGCAGGAGCGGTTTAAGGCGATTGGCGATAATCTTTGTAAGTATTTTGTAAATGACGTTACATAGGGAGATAGGTCAAAACTGCTTCAGGTTGGTTGCCCTTTCCTCTTTGGGGATAAGAGTGATGAAGGTTGCATTTAAGGCAGAAAGAACTTGTCCAGATGATCTGGATTCTTCCACTGCCAGCCAAACATCTTCCTTGATCATGTCCCAACAATGTTGAAAGAAGTCCGTGGTAAAACCATCAGGGCCAGGAGATTTTCCGGTGGGCATGTCCTTAACAACCAAGTCTACCTCCGGCTGAGTAACAGGTCTCATCAAAGCAGTGTTCTGCTCCAAAGTGATCAGCCGTGGTATGTGCTGGGTAACCTTTTGAATAGCCTCCTTCCTGTTTACATTGCTCTCTGTGAGGAGATCTTGGTAGAAGGAGTTGAGCCTCGCCGCTATTTGGTCATGTTCTCTAATTGGAACTCCTTGCTCGTCCTCCAGATGGGAGATGTGATTAATGTATCTGCGGTGTGTCATCACCCCGTGAATTTTTTTTGTGTTGCATTCCCCCTCCTTAAGCCATTGTATCCTGGATTTTTGCCTCCATAGGACTTCTTCTTGCTCTCTACAAGTTTCTAGGTCCTTCTTTAAACGATCCTCTTCCAGTGCCAGGTCCTGTGGACGGGAACCTGCTATGAAAGTTCGTTGGAGCTCTTCAAGTTGACATTCAATTTCCTTTTTCCTGAGGAAAATGTCCCCAAAGGTGGATTTGTTCCATTGCTTAAGATGCAGTTTGAAGTTTTTGAGGCACTGCTGAAACTTGTACATGTGAGTGCCATGCTCTATTTCGGCCTGGGCCCACCAGGTGTGAGCTAGCTGATGGAAATCTGGGTGGGAGAGCCAGAACTTTTCAAAACGGAATGGCTTGGGCCTAGGGGGGAATCCTGGGTCCATGCTGAGGACTATGGGCCAGTGATCCGACCCTGTTTTTGGCATAATGTTTGCTTTCACTACCGGTTCACTTTCAATTAGGGCCTCGGTTGTTAAAAAGCGGTCCAGCCTACAAGCAACATGATGGTGACCTGTTCTCTTATTGGACCATGTAAAGATTCCATTCTGAGTTTCTATGTCGACCATGTTTAGTTGTTCTATTAGGGTAATGAACATTCCGCTGTCCTGCTCCAGACGCTTTGATCCACCTGCTTTTTCTTCGAGCGTTAAGATCATATTGAAGTCACCTCCAATTATCTAGTTTGGAGATTGAATTAGTGTCTAAATGTACTGAAGGGATTGTATAAATCTTTCCTTATCTTGAATGGATTGCGGTCCATAAACATTTGTTATCACTCCTTCCTTTGAGGAGGCAGTGTCTTTGAAGAGAGCTATTAGTGTATCTCTGGTGGAGAAGGGATGAAGCAGAGTGACCGTTTGCGGGTTCCAGAGAATGGCCAAGCCCCCCGAAGCGCCCACTGAGTCCTGGAAAAAGAACTCCCCCCTTCTCCAGCTATTTCGAAAAATATCTTCTGCCTCCCTACCTGTGCATTTGGTTTCTTGCAATAGTAGGATGTCTGAATTCTCTGTTTTAATACATTCTCGGAGGATCCGTTGCTTGGACCTCCCATTAAGACCTCCAATGTTCCAAGAGATTATCTTCATCATGAGGATGGTGGAGGGGGATGGAGGTATCCCTCCGAGAGCCTCTGTATTTGACCAAAGTTGATGATTAGGTGTCCTGCTTCCTTGATGAGTTGCTGGGCTGGTTTGCGGCCACGCCTTTTGTTTTCCTTGGTGTGTTTTTTGGGCTCATGATTGGGATCTGGCGTAATACCTAGCCTAGCTGTGGAGCCCGCAGATGAATTGGTAAACACTTTGTGCACTTTCCTAAGTTGTTCTACTGGTAGGTGCTGTAAGTCTTTTTGGTTAAGTGCTTCTTCTAGTTTTTCTAAGTCGATTTCTGCCAGATCCATTTCGTCCATGAGCATATTGGTGTCTTCCTCCCTACCAGAGAGTGAGGAATGGGTTGTGCCCTTTGTATGAGAGGCGTGTGGCTCTTTAGGGCTTTTGCCTTTCTCTTGTGCTGGTGCTTGGAGGGGGTTCTGTGTGTCCTTCTCTGTCGGTTGCTGGCTCAGGGCATCAAAAGAGTTCTTGGAAGGGGCCTTTGGAGCCGATTTCTGGTTCTGCTTTTTTGAGGGAGTCTTTCGCCTACCTGTGACACTGGTGAATCCGTCTTTCTGCTTGGCTTCCGAGGGTTTGGGAGTTGTGGCGTTCAAGGGACAGTCTCTGAACAGGTGACCGTGCTCGTGGCACTTCCGACAGCGGAAGGGTATGTGTTCATAGTCAATGGTTTGGCTCCAATCATCATCCTGGTATTCCAGTGTGATGGATCCCGACAGAGCTTTCGAAATGTCCATGTAGATGCAGATACAGGCATATGAAGTGTACTTTCTTAATATTGTGGCTTCTGAGGTCTTGACGTACTGTCCCACCATGTTTCCTATGCCCATGAGTATTTCTTCCAACCAGAATTCTTGTGGTAAGGAGTACAACCTAATCCAGACCGGAGCTCTTGTGAAGTCTTCTTGTTCAGGACTGAATCTATCAGTCCAGAATCTGAGAAATAAACCCGCTGAGTTGTAGAAATATGGCACGTTATCAAATATTCTGTCTTTGTCTTCGATGTTATAAAGAATGATTGTGAAAAAACCCTTGGAGATGAGCTGGACCTCATAGTCTCCTTTGGGGTTCCACCATTCCTTGATCCATTGAGTGAGATCTCTCTCAGTCGGCCACAGGCCCAGGAATTTGCCTATCAGGGCGTGTTCCATCATGAACTGGGTGTGTTCCCCCACCCTAGTCGACTTAATGTGATACAGAGGAGGTTTTTCCAGTTGGGGGATACACTTACCTGGCATCCAATTTTTGGACGCTTGTTGGTGTGATGAGCTGGGATCAAGTTCCATTTCCTTGTGACTGCTTTGCTCCTGGGTAAAGAGCTGTTCCCTCAGATGCTCCGGCGGTTCGAAGGCCGGTCTCTTAGCACGGGAGCCGGATTTGTCGCTGGCGGCCATATCACTGTATGAGGGGGGTTTCCCCCCCTCACCGGAGCTCATTACGGAATGTGCCGGGGTCTTGTGGTCCAAAAACCTGTCACACAGGGTATTGGTTAGTCAGTGCTCTAGCGACAGAGCACTCATCAGTCGATCATGGGCCGCTGGAGAAACGACGCGCTAGGGTTAACTTCTAGTTGCAGAGCTCTATAGACTATGTATATTATTAATCACTATAAAATTTAATTAATATTAATAACTATTAAATTTTTAATAGTTAATAACTATTAATTTTTAAATAATATATATATATATATATATATATATATATATATATATATATATATATATATATATATATATATATATATATATATATATATATATATATAGAGGTCTATTTTAAGAGGAAATTAGAGATTTTACTAGCATAATATTTTAATGAATGAACATAAAATTCATAGTTTACCAAATAGATAGTGATTTGTAGTTGGAAAAAGACACTCTTCTATCCTTAAACAATTATTCATCACAAAACAAAAATATTATGAATCAAAACAAATATCGAGCAAGAGGAGAGTGAGGACTTTTCTCAATTGCCACTTCCAACAAAACCTCTTTCTCACCGACCTCCTCCTGTGCAATTCAAGATGGATAGGGATCATCATTGATTTGAATTGGGTTGGCTTGGCTTCCCCCTGAATTAACCAAGTCCTCAACTTTCTTCTTTATAGTCTTATCCTCTACTACCCGAGTTATTGAAATCCCAATCCCAAAGATTGCCTTGCATACAACTTCAAACTTGCCTTCAAAGATTTGGATTGTATGCATGATGTCATATTGTTCCTCTTGTTTCTTTTACAAGGCCTAAGAAATCATGGAATTCACTGTAGTGTATCTAGGAGGGTAATATGGGGTACCTAGGGAGGTACACCCAATGAGAATATTAATGTGGTTACGTATGGAGGCCATTTCTAGTAAATAAGGCCCATGTAATAGTGTGAACACAATAAATGTGAGAAGGCTTACTAGAAGGTTCCTTCTCTAAAATGTTCTTAGTATGTAGATAACATTATTTAAGGAAGTATAAATAATGTAATGAAGCATGGTGGAAGAGTATTGTATTTGGAGTGGGTACCTCCCTAGGTACCCCATATTAACCCCTAGATACACTACATTCACCATCTAGTAAACCTTTGCAATCTTAAAATACTTAGTATCCCTAGTTCTAGAGTACCCTAATTCTATCACCCAACATTCTACTTCCTCCAGGAGCTAGGATTCAGAAAAATCTTATCTTCTATCTCGAACCATTTTCTCCAATTCCTCAACCCGTGCTTTCGTTGAATCTGAGCAATTTTCCAAAAATGTGTGCTCTACCTCCCATGCCCCTTTCTGATCCCTAGCTGTAGGTTTATAATTCTTGGAGGATGAGGTCGCTCAAGCATTTCCATCACCATTCCTTTTATGCTCTCTCCCCCTTCTACTAGACCTAGTCGTCATCTTAGATCCCAATTACATATTCTCCCACAAGAAAACAAAGACCCATGTGACACCATCATAGTCCTGATGAGAGACAAAATAAAGAAAAGCCACAACCTAGAAGACACCAACTAATTTTATACCCTCCTCCCAAGGCCCAACCAAAGACCAAATAGAAGCAAACAACCTAAGAAGATGTCTACAATGCTAAGGGTAAAAAACCACCTGCTCATCCCCAACCATGCAACATAATTGAAACAAAACACCAGGGCTAAGTATTAGAAAGAGTAGACAATTTTACCTGGAGCGAAGGTCAGTTTGCACATAGAAAACATTATGATATAGAATCCATCCTTACCCCTATCGTCATACCATGCCAATCACCAAACCTTTTGAACCACTCATTGCACCTCAAATAGCCAATTGCTCCTCTCTTCTATGAAGTGAATTCCTCTATCTATCATTTCTCCACTCCTCTTCGGGAAATGATGTCCACTAAAGCCCACAATATCATTTCTCTCTTGGCCATGCCTCAACTCTGCATTCATGGTAACCCACTGCTTGTACTGCTCTATATCCCCACCTCGCAAGACCATCATACTCTCTATTGGTGGGAGGAGTACGAGTGGGAGGAGTCTTGTACTCCCTTCCTCCTTACTTATTCCCCCTAACCTTGACATCGAAGCCTGACACTTAGCTTTGTCCACTCCCTACCATCAATGCCTCTCATGGAGGCGGCATAGTGACAAAGTCACCTCCCCACTAGTGAACACCCCATTGAAGAATATATTATTATAATAATAACTTGTAATATATTATTTAGATTATATTAGAGAGTTTTCGTGGTTTGATTCTCCATTTCCATTATTAAAGAGTAAGGGTGATTGTTGGCACAGGGGGCAGACCCAGGGTTCAGCTCCAAGAGCGCACCAACAAGCCCTAGCTACTAGCCCTTTCGGCAGCATCTGCGAAGCATATGCAGTCTCACCCAAAGCAACTATGAGGGGGTTGCAGGACAAAGATGTCTACAACCAGGGGAATATCAAGTGGTTCTTATTGAAATAACAACATAACATGCATCTATCATTAAACTAGCTAGATGTTTCCTTCACAGCTATAGATCTGATCTAACACAACAATGCAAACAATAATACAACAACAAAAAATATCAAAGAATCAATCACACATCCACAACACAAGGTATACGTGGTTCACCCTCTCTCTAGGGCTATGTCCATAGAACTGTGCTTATGATTTATTAAGGAAAAGCATACAGAACTTGTCTGTTCTCTCAACTATTAGATCTTCTTTCTTCTCTCTCTTTCTCTCCCCTTCCTGCGCACATAGCTTCAGGACTTGATCTTCGCACATAGCTGAAGATCTTACAATACCAGAAGGCTCTCTCTCTCATCACTTCTCTCCCCCAATACGATAATCTCTCACACAATAATAGAGCTAGATCAACAACAATATCATACCAATACTCAATGACCAACCCAACCCAGGTCCTCTTGACCTTTATTTATACATTACAATACCTCACCGACAACCTTAGGCTGAAACCTAGGTGCAAAAACCCTAAATACAAAAACCCTAGGTGTCTAAAACCCTAGGTCAACTTGAACCTCTTTTTCTGGGCTTTGCCAACATGTCTTTCCTTTCTTCTTGCACAGTGTTCCAAAGAATCCAACGGTGTATTTTACCACTTTCCGAGTCATCCTTGATCCCTCTCCCTTGCTAATCTGTCATCCTTGATCTCCTCATTCAATGACTTGATTTTCCACATTTCGTTCCATCTTTTCTGTTCTTTTGCCCGCTTCGACCCAGTGACAATCACTGTGTCTCCTGCGAAGCTCACTTTTTTCCTTTTCTTTCTCGTTCTTCGCTTCCTTTCATAACCCAGGGCCAACAGGCCCCCAAAACTCACCTGTGACTCGTCCCGAGGCACTTGAGATTTGATCCTCTTGTTTTTCTTCGACTTTCGACTGTGCAGTGCAACCCTTGCTTTTTTCTTTATGGCTCCTTTCCATCCTTGTGCAGGCTGTCTTTTCTGTGTCTGGTACCAAGTTTCAACTACACCTGGTACCTGGATCCTTGTCTTCTTGATTCTACTGAGAGTTGTGAGGCATCTGGTTGTCATAGTGCAACTTCAGCCGACTCCCATTCACCAAGCCTTCCTTCCAATCTCCTTTCAATGTCTTCAACTGTGTAACTCCTCCTTCTGTAACATAGGCAATCTCATATGGTCCGAGCCAATGCGTTTTGAACTTCCCAGGGTTTTTAATAAACTTATTGTCATATAGCAGGACTAAATCACTTTGCCTGAATATCTTCTTCTTGATGTGTCTGTCATGATAGGCCTTTTCTCGTTCCTTCTGAATTTGCTGATGGAAGCCTGCAATGAATCTGTCTTCTTCTAGTTTGAACAACTGTGCTAGACTCTCATGAATGGTGCCAGTATCATCCATGTATGTAAATGCAACAATCCTTAATCTTGGTACCAAGTACTCCATTGGGACAAGAGCTTCAAGACCATAAACCAACTTGAAAGGAGTCTATGTTGTTAATTTTTTGCAAGTGGTTCTATAAGCCCAGAGTACTGTTGGTACTCTTAAATCCCATTTGTCCCTGTTCACACTACAAATCTTGGTCAACACTGTTTCCAAGATCTTGCTGAATGCTTCAACCATTCCATTTTCTTGTGGATGATAAGGTGTGCTCTTTTGATGGGGGATTGCAAATTCTTCAGTCAGGGCTTCAACTGTCTTATTGATGAAGTGTGTCCCTTGATCACACATAAGGACCTGAGGGCATCCAAACCTGGTTATTATATCATCAAATATAAAATGTGCAGCTGTAGCTGCGCTACAGTCCTTGAATTCTCTTGCTTTGGCCCATCTAGTCAGGTATTCTGTCGCAGTGATAATATACCTTGCTCCTGTGCGCTTTCCTGGTGGGTTTATAGGTCCCACAAAGTCAATGGCCCATTTTTCAAATGCTTGTAGGGTCATCTGTGGTGCTAATGGCATCTCATCTCTTTGGGATGGTTTTCCAACTCGATGGCATACATTGCATGCTCTGGTATATTCTTTAGCATCTCTATGTAACGTAGGCCACCAAAGGCCAGCTCGCATAACCTTCTGCGCAATTGATTTTCCTGCATAATGTCCTCCTGCAATGCCTTCATGAGCTTCTTTGAGGATCATAGGGCGTTTTTCCTCCATCACACATCTTCTTAGGATCTCATCAGGTCCCATTTTATATAGCTGACTAGCTATTAACGAAAAATCTGCAGTGCGCACCACTAGCTGTTTCTTTTGCGGAATTGTGTATTCTGGTAGAGCTATTCCTATTGATAGGAAATAGACTATGTATACAAAGTGGTCATCAATCTTTCTAATGGCGAGCAGCTGTGCATATGGTAGTGTGTCCTCCAGACTGGTAGGTTCTTCGCCATGCTGCAGCCTCGATAGGTGGTCTGGGCCCTTATTCATTCTTTTTGGCTTAACTATGACAAAATAATATTCTTGAAACATGACAAGCCATCTGCATATTCTTCCCCCCAACACTAGCTTGTTGACTAGGTATTTCAGTGTGAAGTGATCAGTAAACATTCTAAAGTGTCCTCCCAACAAGTAGTGGCAGAATTTATGCAATGCATACACCATGGCTAGTCCCTCTCTCTCTATAGTAGTGTAATTGATTTCAGTTGTGGAGAGCTTCCTGCTGGAAAATGCTAATGGATGATCAATGTCCCCTTCTCCAGGTTGTGCCAATACTGCTCCTAATGCAATAGAAGATGCATCAACATGCACATGAAATTCCTTGCTCCAATTGGGAAAGACTAGAATAGGTGCAGTGACCATCTTTTGTTTCAGTGTGTCAAAGCTCCGCTGACATTCGTCTGTCCAACCAAATATACAATATTTCTTTAATAACCTCTCCATTGGCGCAATAATCTGAGCATATCCTTTGATAAATTTCTTGTAATGGCCAATATGCCCTAGTGTAGTGCACAATTGTTTGACTGATGTAGGTGGTGGTAAATCAACTATAATTTCAATTTTGGATGGATCCACCAACAATCCTTGCTTGCATAGAATATGACCTAATAATACTCCAAATGGTGAGAAGAAGATGCACTTCTTCAAATTCAAAGCAATTTGACACTGCCTGCATTTATCCAACATTAGTCTTAGACATTCAATATGATTTTTCAACAAACTAAAAACAATCCAGTCATCAAAGTATGCTTCTAAAAACTTATGGAAAAATTCTTTGAATGCTTTAACCACCACCCTGGAAAAGATCGTTGGGGCATTCTTCAGTCCAAATGGAATTATTGTGTATTGGTAGGATCCCCACTCTATGGAAAACATAGTCTTATGATGGTCCTCCTTGGCGATGCAGATCTGATGTTATCCTGAAAACCCATTTGTAAAAGAGTATACTTCTTGGCTTCCCACGTTATCCAACACTTTGTCTGTGAAAGGTGTAGGGAAGGGGTCATGTAGACAAGCATCATTCAGCTTCTTGAGATCTACGCAAATCCTAATCTCACCTGTCTTCTTATCTTGCACTACCATGGGGCTGATCCACTCCGACTCTTCGACAGGTTCAATAATCCCTGCTTCCACCATTCTGTCGAGCTCAATCTTCACCTTTCCTTATATTTTGGGTTCAATCTGTAGGGTCTTTGCTTGACTGGCTTCGCATCTGGTTTCAAAGGGATTCTCATTTCTCCCATAGGTCCTTTGATTCCCTTCATATCAGTGAACTTGGTCGGGAACAAGTCCTGATACTCATGCAATAATTCTGTGATTTTTTCAGTGGTAGCAACTTCCCAGTAATCTCTGACATTGGAAAGATTCGGTGTCTCCTCTATCCCGATATTGGCTTTCGTTATCTTTATCGACTGTCTAATGAATGGAAGTTCCACTCCTCGACCTTCCACATCTCTCTGACCTTCTATTTCTGTGATATTCAAATTCCTTGGATCATCGTCTTCGTCGGCATTGATGTTGTAACACGTCTGCAGTTTCTAGAGGGGCGCAGTCCATTCATCCACTTCTTGCTCCAAGGGGAGGCCAGATGCCTCCTCAAATAATTTTTGTCTCACCATCTATAGTGCATGATCTACAGAAGGAAATTCATTGTCAAACAAAAAGGTGGTTATAAAATTTTGGATCATACCTTCCCATTCTGAAGTGACAAGGCACAACTCTACTTGAAGGTACCAGTTAATTGGGGTGTTATCCAGCGTATTGACGAAGCTGTGTACCCATTTTTCTTGAGGAATGTCACTCCAGGCCTCTTCAAATCTTCATACATGGTCCTTTGGGTAGCTTTGACCTGTGTACCATGCTTCACAACTTCCTTCTTGTGCTGAGAACTGCGATGTCATCAGAGTTCGACATTGTGTCCAGTCTGTAATATTGCTTTTATGTGTCACCCACCATCTTGCTAGTGTGGCTTTGATGGCCTCATCCATTGCCAACAACCTCTATTGTGTTGGTACACTCATCTCAAATTCTGATAAGAAGATTTCTAGGGAGTTCAACCCATCAAATGTGGGTAGATTACTCACTATTGTGCCAATCTAGCAAACTTCTCTGGTTAGCCTAGCACATCTTCTTGTATATACTTCGTACATATGGTTCTGCCAATTTTCCAGCGCTTCTTCTGAATCAGATGAACATGCGCTTTCACTTCACCAACTCAGATTTCCATCAGCTGTAGGGTTGATATAATTTTGATGTCTGGCTGTTAATTTGTAGATGTTTTCCAATTCAAATGCGTGGTCTTCATCTCTGATAGGTTCTGTGTATCGTGAACCTTCATCTGGATCTAAAGGTGCAACGACCCTAAGGATATCTTTCTCAAATGTCATGCGTCTTTTCTTTAAATCAACAACAGTGGAATTGTCGAAGGCCCAATCAATTCCTAACAACACAGGGTAAGGGMAGCTATCATCAACAATTTCAATTACCTCAAAATATGAAAAGGTTCTTACCCCATCGATGTCCACTGGGACATGCTCTAATCGTCCAAATGGGTTGACACCTTGCTGATTAGCCATGCGAAGCCTGATATGGGAATACATCAGCTTGGGTTTTCCCATCAATGCCCAAGTCTGCTTCGTCATGATATTGACTTCTGACCCTAAGTCGAGGACTACATAGTCTATCTCATACTCTCCTATCTGAGCATTCAAGTGTAGTTATTTATTTTTCCTTCTCCTTCTTCCAATTTGGTGAACTGCTCTATTCAGTAAAGGGTCTATTTTTCCTAGTTCATACTGCATGAGATCTTGTAATTCTTGAACAACGCCTTTATCTTGAATCAACTTAACACAAGTGTGCAATAATTCCATGAGTTTGCTTACCTCTTTCTCTTCTGTTGGTGAGGCAGATGGATCAAACGCCTGAGGCATGCCATATTCTTTGATTTCTGGTTGTCTCTTTGATGAAGATCCTTGATCTCCTTTGAACTCTTTCCTTGCCTCCTCAAATATCTGCCTTTCTTTCTTAACATCGAACATTGGGGTCTTTTCTGTAGCTTTCCTGACTCCGTGGTCATTTTCATTCCTTCCTTGGGTTGGTTTGTCTTCTCCTGTAGAAGCGCCTCCTCGAGTAATAACAACGACTCTAGGGTTTGATCCACAAGGTTCAGCATATATCAGTTGTACTTGTGGGTTCTGCTGGGGTCCTCGTTTTCCCTGAAGTTTATCCAACAACACAGGGCATTCTTCTACGACATGCTCGAAGAAGTTATAGTAACTACAAGTTGTGCAGGGATTCTGACAATCCCTTGCTAAATGGCATGGTTGCGTGCAATTGTAACAAATTATTTTTCCTCGGCCTTAGTCCATACCTCCTCCTCCTCCTCGTCCTCTGTAGCCACCATGAGGAGTGAAATTTCCTCTCCCTAGACAGTTGTACTACAGAGTGTTTCCCTCTTGTTGTACTTCGCCTTGAATTTTGTATATGTCTCTCGACCTTTCATGCATGAGATCATAAGCTCTACAATCCCGATCATCATGCCCCATCGATTTGCAAAATGTACAATACAAGTTTGTGTGTGTCTGGACATACTTCTGCATGTAATAACACTCACCTGGGCGATGCTTATATCTGCATACCTCGCACCATGGCAGGTTAAATTGCTTTAAGGGGCTTGATGCTTTCGATGCCGAGTACTCATGAAATAAAGGGAAATGTTCCTTATCATGGCCTTCAGATCTACATCTTACACAACATATATCTTCCCTTTTGTCTTTTCCCTTATCTTTCTTCATATCCTCGACCTGTAAAGACAAACTAGTTAACTAGCTCATGATCTGGCTAATGCCTAAGCTACATATCCCATCGGTGCTAATTCAAGCTTCATGGCGATCTCCAAATATTCTGCCTAAGACACAATCTTCTGCTACATCAAAGGGATTCTTATGTGTGGTAATAACATAGGGATGAACCACTCTTTGTTCTGTTTGTCGGGGATCTGGAAAGTTAATCGGCCTGTCAGGGTCTTCAATCTCTGGTCGAACTCCCAAACAGGTTTTGCTACCTTTTGTTTAATTTATTTTAGTTCCGTAATACATTGTGACGCCGACTTAGGTTTCTTAAACTCTGCAATCAACATATTCTTGATCTCATTCAGGGGCTTAGGCTGTGCAAGTCCTTGGACAAGTTTCATGCACCATCTCAGTGCGCGGTCCCTTAGCGTAGTGCTTAATTGGGTTCTCTTGATGGCTTCATCAGTGATATTTTTAATATTCCATACGACCTCACATAGAAACCAATGTTGATGTGGGTCTTCAGATCCATCTCCTCTAAAGATAGGGAGTCTCATTTCATCTTCCATAAAGATGACTAGGGTTCCTGTTTGAGTAGATGCTGGGCTATTGGTAACAATACTCTGAAGACTCTGGTGGGTCTGACTATTTTGATTGCTAGGTATTGTTGAGACGATAAGAGGATTAACGTTACTTACTTCAGTAGTTCGCGCAGTTCTTGAGGTTTCTGGCTCGCTTTGGCGCAGTTCTTCAGCTTCCCCTTCTTCTGTTCTGGTGGGCTCTGGATTCTCTTCGTCGGTTAGATCTGCCTCTTCTCCACTATAGAAACCTTCTTCGTCATAGTTTTTCTTAAATAATTTCAAGGTGAACTCGGCGGAATACTTTCTCACTACGCGTATGTCCTACTTCTGTGTCACTGTCTCTGTTTGAGATCTTGAAAATTAGCCTTTTCAGGTCTGATCAATCTACTGTATCTTTAAGATGATGTTTTCATGCAAGAGCATCTTGATTCTTAGCTTCAGGAAGTGCACAAATTTTCCTCTGGGCCCCTTGAAAATGTACCTCTTGGCTTGACTATACGATTCTGTTCTGTCAACAACAAACTTAGTGATATACCCTCCGATGGTACTATAAAACCAATGATCTACTGCTCCAGATACAACGTTGTTGACTCTGTTGACCTTCTGGATCAATGCTAGTGTCCAAACCACAGGGGGTCTAGATCTAATTTCAAACTGTGTGTTAGCTAACCTAGCCAACCGCTCGTATAGCTCCTGATGGATTCTTCCAAAGAAGATTTCGTGAATGTTGGTGAAGATGTATCTTTGTAGCCAATCCTCAATGATTATTTTAGGGTTCTTGTTTTGGGCTTCAACGAAGTTCTTTTCTTGATCCTCTACCCACTTCTGAATCTCCGTCTTCGATAGGAACTACCTTTACATTCCCTTAAAAATATCCCGGTCCCGACAAC
>JZKD02S2099967.1:0-26936 GCA_000966675.3 Picea glauca
AGTTACTCTAAGAAAAACGTAGAGTAAATGACTATATTAACGCAATAAAAATGTTGTAAGTAAATCTCAGACAATCACTGTAGTGATATTTAAGAGGGATTTTAATACTCCAAAACATTACATCTCTGCTAGCAAATTCGCTGTAAATTTTCCCTTTTTTTTTAAAGAAGAATTTAAAACTCCAGATAAAATTACATCTAAATAGACTGACTGTGTAGGGAAATTACAATAATCAGAGCTATTGGGTAGAATCACATCTAGGTAGACTTGTTGTTCAAGATTCACTATATTTAAATGCTATAATGATTACATTTAATTAGTTTCTCTGGGTGAAAATAAATTGTCATCTATGTAGATTCGCTAACCTTCGATAACAAACACTATGAAAAGAGTTTGGGAAAAATGGTTCGAACTATGTAAAACGAAAGTAGATTCATGCAACAACTATGTAATAAATTGGGTAAGGATTTGCGTAAATCAATAGTAGACTCTAAGTAAAAAAAATGAATGCTACCGCTAGGTGAAAACGTTATGTGAAAACGACTAGCTTCCAAGTAAAATCGTTGTGATAAAGGCTAATAAATCGTAAAGGAAAATCTGGGTAATGAGCCATGAGAATCATGGTGATTCGGCAGTGTAAAGGATGAGTAAAGACTTCAAAACTCAGAGATATTCCATCACAGGAAAACATAGAAAAATAAACCACTAGAAAATGCAGAAGTAAACGATCACAAGAAGGCGTAGAGGTTGGCATCTAGTCTCAGGGGTTTATCCAAGATTCAACAATTAAAATGTAGAGAAGGACGAGGAACAACACACAGATATTTTCAATCATGAGAAGGCACATTGACCATCAATTAGTTGAGAGAATACAACAGGAGTAGACGACTAGCAGGAACATCCTTTGCTCATCATCCTCGCACAAAAAGGCAGGGCATTAGGATCTATAGGGATATTAACACCGAAGTGACGACTTTCGATCCGGCTCCTGGTCGACTGCATAGGCGAGGACTGATGAGATAGGGACGAGGGTGAATTACGAAGCGAAAACTAAGCATAAATCAACAAGACCATAGGATGGTCACAACATGCAGGGAATCGAAAGCCAATGAAATCAATCAACAATGAGCTTAAGGCTATGGGGGAAATTCGGTCATCAATTAAAATGCTAAGTCAATCATTTTCTTTACCCAATGAAACATATAGAACTAAAAGCGTAAAGTATACTAATAATCTATCATGAATAAATAAATGAAGTGTACCATAACTCAAGTAGCCCGCTCTGATTTGTTGTCCAGTGCGCTCTGTGCAGCTCCTGCTTGTCGACTGATGAGACTTCAACAGTACCTCCCAGCCAACGCTATTGGTACTCTTCTTCCCCCTTATCCCCCCAAGCCACAAAGGGTCCACGCACACTAAACCAGAGATCAGATAGCTCCCATATCGCCTCGCAAGGCTGAGTTACCACTCCTCGCCAAGCTGGGTATCCCAACTCCCACAAGCTAAGTCAGTCAAGTCTAAAATCCTGCAGTGTAACGTTACACCTAACAGAACCCATCCATCCTCCTCCTCCTCCCTCCTTTATATAGATTTTCTAAGTCATTTACTTTCCCAAAATCCCATTTAATTTATTGTTCAATAATTTAATTCATAATAATCCTCCTCGTACATGTGTCACCCATTCCCTTTATTTCACCATAAATTAATTTCATTAATTAATTAATTACTCCTATTTCCCTTACCCACCTAAAAGCATTCCTAGAATCGCTCCTAGGTGTCCCCATATTCCCTTACTCATTTTAATGACTTTCCCCCTTACTAATTTACTAGTTGAGTTTAATTTAGAAAGTTCTTAAATGCTAGATACCCTACTAAGTTAGACTTTCTGCTTTTTCCTTCTGTTTCCCCTTTCTTTTTATGTTTCCTATTTTTTCCTAGTTTCATAATTGTTTTAAATTTCCCTCTTTCCCTTTTCCCTTAAAAATCAGATTGGAAGGTGTAGAAAATTAACTTTTTCCCTTTTTCCTTTTTAATTAATAAATTTTAATTAGCATAAGTGACAAAACAATTATTTCCCCTTTTTCCCCCTTTTTAAATTTTATCCCCCAAAAGATTTTTATAAATTAAATGAATTACTTACCCCCTTCTCGTCACACGATTCATGATGATATCATTATTATTTATTTATTTTTATTTTTATTTTTATTTTTATATAAATAGATAAAAATTTGTATCACAAGTATCACTTAGACCTAGACTTTATTTTCCTAGGTTGGGTGACATTTTATTAGGGGAAATGTTTTAAATCTTTCTTATCACATTATTCATCCTAAGGCCATCTAGGTTTATCCATTTATTAATTAACAATGCGACGTGCCCTTCAGGATGCATTAGGTTCTCCAAGGGTGACACTTGACTTAATCTGTTTCCCTTGCACGACGTGCCCTTCAGGATGCACTATGTGATCCAAGGGTGCCACACTCCTCTTTTTTTTTTCTTGTGTGACGTGCCCTTCAAGACGCACTCCATGCTCCAAGGGTGCCACTCGCCTCTTGACTAACTTGGTAGACATAAAAAACCCCTGGAGTCAATACTCCACCAGGTGATCTTGTGGGAGACTAACGACCTCTATGGAATAAGGCCCCTTCCTTATTGCGCGCCCCTTAGAATCATCGTGAGCGACTGTTGCAGTCTGCCCTCATGACATTGTGGGTCTTCTCGAACTAGGTATTCGTTAACCTATAGTTTGAGCCACGACAGGAGTGCTAGTAGGCTGTGGCAGGGCTGTTGTCCACACCTCTCCCTCAACGTCTCTAGTAGTCATGCATGGCCCCTCTACTTCACATGTGAGTCTAGTCGGCAAGCTATCATCGGCCTGCATCATCAATGAATCATATAAGAACAAAATCCATAATCATAACATCTAATCAAATGCGCATATGTCATATATATACAACAATCAAACCCCAATAGTTCACTACTTGACTCGATCCAGAGTCCAAGGGTTTCCTCGATGCCTCAACATCCTCGAGGTCCAAATCTTGTACACTCAGGAGAACCGAGTCAGTAAAACCGCTCTATGTCAATATAGCAAAATAAAATATATCACATCCATAATGCCTCATAATAATAAACAACAGTCAATGGTATAATAATCTGGATCACTTGCAAGCAAGTGTCCTCATAGAATAAGTTTTCTCAGCAAGCGCAAGAGCGGGATGTTACATACACCCCCTCTTGGTCTAAACTTTGTCCCAAAGTTTCACAGTATATAAGTGTCGAATCATGTGTATCACAGTGTCATAAGTCTATCTATCAAACATAAATTGAAATTGTTGGCGCATATCATATGCGTCCTCCCAGGTCGCCGAGTGCGGACTATAGTTGTCCCACTGGACCTTGATATGATCTACTGTTCAACGTTGTAGTTGTCAAAAGTGATGATCCAGGATGAGGATCGACTCAGTAGTGAGCACACCTTCATCTGACATCCTCAAGGTGCTCAAGTCAAACATGTGTAGGATCACTAATCGTATTGTCTCAAACAGAGACATGTAAGACATCGTGCATATGCCTCAAGAATTAGGCAAGGCTAGTCATTAGGCCATGGGCCTCTCTTTTCCACAATATCATAGTATCCCATGAACCTAGGAGTTAGTTTAGCCCCTTTTTTGAACTTGATCGAACTCTTATGCGGTTTCACCACAAAAATACTCGATCACCACATCACAACTACGGTTGACATGACATGCATTGACATAACTATTTTTCTGATCCTACACTTCCTTGATCCTTTGTCTTACGGTTTGCATTTAATATTCCAATTCTTGGATCATTTCCGGTCGCACAAGGACCTTATCCTCAATCCAATCCCAACTCAAGGTGTCCGACATGGTCCCCCATAAAGGAAATCGAAAGGCACCATATTAATGGTGTTTTGGTAACGGTTGTTGTAAGAGAATTATACCAGTGGCAAGAATTCTTCCCCATGCTTCCATTGGTCCATCACGTACATGCACAACATATCATCTAAGGTCTAGTTTGTTCGTTCAATTTTCCCGTCAGTCTCCGGGTGATACGCAGTACTAAAGTTAAGTTGGGTTCCCTAGGCCTCTTGGAAACTAGTCTAAATCATCTAATAACATCGATCCTCGATCAGATATAATTCTCTTAGGTATGCCATGTAGCCTCCCAATATCACTAATGAAACTCTAGCTATGTCAGGTGCCTGATACGTCGTATGCACAAGAATAAAATGAGAACTCTTTGTCAGAGTGTCTACTACCACAAAAATCGAGTTGTGTCTCCTTCTCGTCAGTGGAAATCCAACAATAATATCCATCGAAATAACCTCCCATTTAAATTCCAGAATAGCGTGTGGTTGTAGTAACCCTGCTGGATGTCTATGTTCAGCCTTTACCTGCTGACATTCTAGACACCTGGCCACATAATTGACTATGTCTACCTTCATTCCTTTCTAGAAAAATAAGGGTTTTAAGGTCTGCCCTCATCTTCGTGACTCCCGAGTGAGCCACGTATACTTCTCTATGAGCCTCGTTCAGGATCAAGCTCCTCAACTCGTCGTTCGGTGGTATGTAAATCCAATTTTTTTAAACCTCAATAATCCATCGTCGTCAATGTAAATCATTCAAATCTTGGTACCATAATTGTGTTTTGTCTGATAAAATCCTCGACCTCTCTGTACCAGTCATTTTCATGCTGTAAAGTTAGAATATTTTCACGTAGATCCATCTGAAGAGGCAACACCAAAATATGCGTGGTCTTCGACTCAATGCATCTGCCACTTGGTTCCATGTTCCTTTTATGTAAGAAATCTCAAAATTGTACTCGCTAAGCATTTCCAACCAATGTCATTGTCACACATTCAGGTCGCTTTGCATAAAGATGTGTTGTAGTCCACAGTGCTCTGTCCTTAGTTCAAATTTTCACCCAACAAGGTAGTGTCTCCAAACCTTCGAGGCATATATAAAGGCTAACAACTCCAAATCGTGCGTCTCATAGTTTCCTTGACTATGTCTTCCTTCTCATCTTCCTCCAGATGTAAGCGATCACTCGATCCTCTTGCATCAAGACTCTTCCTAAGCCTTCGTTGGATGTTTCAGTGCATACCAAGAAGTCTGCGTCCATGTCAGGGAACTTTAGTATCAGTGTTGTTGTCAACAACTCCTTGATCCTCCAAAATGCCTCTGAGCATTTCTCGGTCCCAACAACCTTTTTGTTCTTCTACTGTAACTCTGTAATTGGGTTTTCTATCTTCGAAAATCCATCGATAGTATCCTGCTAAACCCATGAAGCTACACACTTCCAATACATTCATCGACGCAGGCCATTCCATAATTGCCTTGACCTTTGTTGGATCCACAACAATACCTTCATTGGAGATGACGTGCCCTAAGTAGTGAATCTTTGATTGATGAAACGAGCATTTGGACAACTTCCCATATAATTTATGCTCTTGTAGACACTGTAGTACCAAGCACTAGTGCTCGTCATGTTCCTCTGTCATCTGAGAGTAAATCAAAATATCGTCAATGAATACTTGGACGAGCTTGTCCAAGTACTTGTAGAACACCTCGTTCATCCAAATCATAAATACCCTTGGGGTGTTTGTCAGTCTAAATGGTAAAACAATAAACTCGTAGTGCCCAAACCTCGTCTTAAAGGAGGTCTTAGTGATGTCATCCTCCTGGATCCATAATTGGTAATACCTTGATCGAAAATTGATTTTTGAGAACACCATCACACCCTTCATCTAATCAAATAGATCATCAACCCTTGGCAATGAATAATGATTCTTGATCATTTCCTTGTTCAATTGAAGGATGTAAATGTAGAGTCTCCATGACCCATCCCTCTTTCATATGAAATTAGCAGGCGCACCCCATGGTGGCACACTCGGACGTCTAAGTCCCAGGTCCAACAACTCCTTCAATTGCATTATCAACTCCTGTAATTATGGGGTCAACATACGATAAGGAGTTCTCGGTATTGGTTCAGTCCCTGATTTTAGGTCTAAGGTACACTCCAATTCCCTCTCCCACGGCATCCCAGGTAACTCCTATGGAAATATGTCTGCAAACTCTCTCACCAGTGGTAGTGTTCTAGACATTTCGCTACTCCTTTTTCATTTAACACAAGGATATAATAAGATTACGTCCCTTGCGCATGCTCTTCCATAGCTGCAAGGAAGAGATGAACCTCAGGGAAACTCCCTGGTTTTGAGTTACAATCATGCATCTTTGTCCCTCATCATCGACCAATCTCAACTGTCTCGTCTTACAGTTGAGTATCGCCTCATGTGATTCCAACCAGTCCATACTGTCATAAGATCCTAAGATCGTGACGTACAAGTTGGCCCTGGTGACAAAATATTCCAGGTTAAGGGTACAACCTGTAACCTTTCCTCCAACCTTCTGTTTGGATCCCAAATCCATCTCTACAAAGATAAACTCATTCTGTTTGACTGCCTTTAACTAAATCCTTTTTAGCAGGACACCATAAATGAAACTCTTGGTAGAACTAGGATCTATCAATTACTAACGGTCTAGTCAGTGATGGTACTTGACGTCTCAAGCGCAGTCGACTAGTGCTCTTCCTGGCAGTTATTCACTGCTACAAGAATCTGATGGGCCTTTCCCAAAAACTTTGACGGTAGTGGGTCTGAATGATCTAGAAGTTGTGACCCCTTCCTCTAGGCAGTAAAGCTTGTAATGTGGCTCCCCATAATCCAACACACTTTATTTGGTCTAGTATTCTTGGTACCCAAAGTAAAAGATGAATTCTAACAATAAGGCCAAACTCGAACTCCTTGACCTTAAGTTTCTAGGTAATTTGGTGTGGAGAGTACTGAAGCAGCTCCAAAAACGGGCCTTGTACTCGGGCACCGTATGGATGCCCTGTTGTTGTAAGTCATTTGAACTCATTGAGTTGACACTCAATTAATTCCTTAGAATATACATCTCGTGGAATCGTTCCTCAAACCATTCCCATGACATTTCTTCGATGACCATGTTTAAAAGTGGCAGGAGCGTCTTCCACCATAGAAGAGCGCTCCACTTAATTTGAAAGACCACTCTATAGACCTTCATGTTGGAGGTATAGTCATGAAGTGAAATCACCTTGACTTATTCTCCAACCAAGACTCGGTGGATGCACTGTCCTGGGAACCAAAGAACTCGGGAAATATGACCTTTTCAAGTTCACAGTGAAAACTAATGGTACTGACTGGGCACGTTGTGGACCCTCAGGGGTACGGGTGCCCTGGCCTCATATCAGTATAGAAGGTGAGTCATGTCCTCTGACCACCTCTAGAAGGACCCTGGTTAGATGATCATCACCCCTTACAACAATCGAATCCAACCCAAGGACTAGTTCTTCCTCTTGGGGGGGTCAGACTCTGAGGGGGTGGGCTCCTCGGGAGGCATCACCCCTCCTTCCATGGCACTATGTTGTGAACCTCTGTGGAATCCTCTAATTGAGATCGCCATAAGGACACACTAAGTCTTTTAGTTAGCGCAAGTTTTAAACTCAAGGGTTTATTGTTGTGGCAATCAAGGTGATCCACGGTCCCAGGGTTGAACCTGGCTCTGATACCATATGTAACATCCCCAAATGTTACGACAAAAAGCGATTTGTTTTCTGTTTTTTGTTTTTAGGTAGGAAGGCAACGAAAACCATGACTCAACACACTAGAATAGCGAGCTGCTGGGAGAGACATGTGTAATCAAGATAGAAATGACTACCCTCCTAACACAAGCAAGACAACGCCTACGATCTAAAGGACAAGATCGACCAACCTGACACAACAGCTTGACGACCAGTAATTGGAAACCTCTATGGCGTGCAAGACCAACTGCGTAAAGGCGTTAAAACCAAGTGCCAACATCAATCTCAATGTACAACGCCCACATCGGGAATCGCAGACTAAGGCCGGGTTACCATTCTGAACTGGCCATTAGGGCACACAATGATCCACTCATCAGGAATCATGCCATCGCCAGGTGATAGGAGTGACAATAAACCTGGTGCAACCTATCATATTTGGACCATAGAATCAATACAAACCAATGTTCTAGGAGACCAAAACAACTAACAAGAAGATGAAACCCCCACACCCCAACAACAAGTCAATAGGACACAAGATGACATCACTCGAATTAAATTGCACGAATGACGAGAGGATGCTTGCTTTCCACAAGGAAACCTTTAAGGTGAAGCGACTAAGACCAACCACCCCTTCTAGCTCACCCTAAGGTGCAAGGAGCATAATCGCCAATCCTTGTTAGCTATTAAAGGTTTTAGTTGATAAGACTACTAGTCTCTCAAACATTAATCTTGCGCAAGAATATCTACAGTTCTACTAATCCAACGTTTTCAACTTTGTCCAACAATTTTGCTAAATAACCAAAGAATTCGCTGCCCTGAACTCATTAAGGGGCTGTCAAAATAAATTTTGTCCATCAATACTATCAAAAGAAACATTGCCTAGCCATGACATCGAGGTCCCGCATTAGTTACATTAGAGGGCTAGAGATTAAATGAGTGATCACGCAGTCTGTCAACACTATGATATCGCAGACCAATCAATAAGTGAAATCGAATATACTGTCCATAAAATTTATGTCTACAAATTTCTATCAAAAGAAATCGCTATCTAAATTAACTCTGTCACACCAGAAATAAAATTGCTGCAATCAATATCATGAAAAATAAATTACTTCCCAAGAGGTCCTATCTAACATCGCGTCGTTGAATAACGAATATGAATTAAGGGAAACTTCTATCAACCACAATCTAGCTGTCGATGGGTGACTATTACTGAGGTTGTTGTCTATTATCAAGTTGTCTAAAATTTAATATAAATATATACACATTGCCATCTATTATCCGGATAATGCGGGTTTATAATGATATCACTGACATGAAATAAATACCCACTTCCTGTATAATTAACTAGAGCTTAAATAAAAATTTATTTATCACTGTCCAATAATGGTAACGCTCAACGACTATCACTCAAAATCGTATATTTATTAAATCGTTACGTACCAACTCAATACTTGATTAATAAAATCATTAAATAATGCATATTAATCATTGTCAATATGCTAATGTCTTCAATACTGATACACCATCCATAATTGTTGTGCAAAGCATTATGATGGTTGTTGTGTAAGTAATATAAGGAAACACATCTTAAGAGTAGCTAACAAGAAATGAATTTCACCATCAAATTTTCCAGGGGAAATCGTTGTCATACACAACAATGCACAATTATTCATTTTCCAAAGATATGGGTAACTTAGCATTCGGTATACGCAAAACTTTTCAGAGAAACTAATGATAGAGATGACATAAATTGATATGAAATCGCAGGAAAATCTGGGTACATTAACAAAACAAGGGAAAGGATTCGGTAGTATTAGATATGAATTCAACTTGTAGTCTCATAGGGCATATAAAATCATCGACCAACACCCTTCTATTCACTAAACTTTGATATTATTAGTCCTTACAACACAATGTTTACATAGCAACCCAAAATCTCAACTAAAACGCAGTCGCATAATGCCACCAAGGTACAGTCACAGTCGTTGCCTAGACACAATCATAATCGCTGCTACAAAACGGTGTTGATCAATTAAATTCGTTGCCTCCTGGTAATGATACTGTATCTAAGTGAAATTCATGGCCAAGCCATCCAGGTATTCAATTAAATAGGTGAACCAATTACTCTAAGAAAAACACAGAGTAAATGACTCTATTAATGCAATAAAAATGTGGTAAGTAAATCTTAGACAATCACTGTAGTGATATTTAAGAGGGATTTTAATACTCCAAAATATTACGTCTCTGCCAGGAAATTCGCTGTAAATTTTCCCTTTTTTTTTAAAGAATAATTTAAAACTCCAGATAAAATTACACTCTAAATAGATTGACTGTGTAGGGAAATTAAAATAATCGGAGTTGCTGGGTAGAATCACATCTAGGTAGACTTGTTGTTCAAGATTCACTATATTTAAATCCTATAACGATTACATTTAATTAGTTTCTTTGGGTGAAAATAAATTGTCATCTATGTAGATTCGCTAACCTTTGGTAGCAAATGCTATGAAAAGAGTTTGGGAAAAATAGTTCGAACTATGTAAAACAAAAGTAGATGCATGCAACATCTATGTAATAAATTGGGTAAAATGATAGCAGACTCTAAGTGAAAAAAATTGAACGCTACTGCTAGGTGAAAACGCTATGTGAAAACGACTAGCTTCCAAGTAAAATAGTTGTGATAAAGGCCAAGAAATCGTAAAGGAAAATCTGGGTAATGAGCCGCGAGAATCATGGTGATTCGACAGTGTAAAGGCTAAGTAAAGAGTTCAAAACTCAGAGATAGTCCATCACAGGAAAACGCAGAAAAATAAACCACCAGAAAACACAGAAGTAAACAATCACAAGAAGGCGCATAGGTTGGCATCCAGTCTCAGGGGTTTATCCAAGATTCAACAATTAAAACGCATAGAAGGATGAGGAGAAACACACAGATATTTTCAATTGCGAGAATCCGCAATGACCATCAATCAGCTGAGAGCATACAACAGAAGTAGACGGCTGGCATGAACATACTTCGCTCATCATCCTTGCACAAAAAGGCAAGGAATTATGATCTATAGGTCTATTAACACCGAAGTGATGACCATCGATCAGGGCCTTTGGCTCCTAGCCGACTGCCCAGGCAAGGACTGATGAGATAGGGACGAGGGATAATTACGAAGCGCAAACTCAGCATAAATAAACAAGACCATAGGACAGTCACAACATGCAGGGAATCCAAATCGAAGGAAATCAATCAACAACGAGCTTAAGGCTATGGGGGAAATTTAGTCATCAATTAAAATGCCATGTCCATCATTTTCTTTACCCAATGAAACATACAAAACTAAAACCATAAAGTTATACTAATAATCTATCATGCAGAAATAAAGGAAGCGTACCATAGCTCAAGTAGCCTGCTCTGAGTTGTTGTCCCGTGTGCTCTGTGCAACTCTTTCTTGTTGATCGATGAGACTTCATCGGTACCTCCCAGCCAATGCTAGGGGTAATCTTCTTCCCCCTTAGCCCCTCAAGCCGCAAAGGGGCCACACACACTAAACCGGAGATCAGATAGCTCCAAGCTCGCATTGCAAGGCCGAGCTACCACTCCTCACCGAGATGGGTATCCCAACTCCCACAAGCTAAGTCAGTCAAGTCTAAAATCTTGCAGCATAACGTTACGCCTAATAGAACCCATCCATCATCCTCCTCCTCTCTCCTTTATATAGATTTTCTAAGTCATTTACTTTCCCAAAATCCCATTTAATTTATTGTTCAATAATTTAATTCATAATAATCCTCCCCGTACATGTGTCACCCATCCCCTTTATTTCACCATAAATTAATTTCATTAATTAATTAATTACTCCTATTTCCCTCACCCACCTAAAAGCATTCCTAGAATCGCTCCTAGGTATCCCCATATTCCCTTACTCATTTTAATGACTTTCCCCCTTGCTAATTTACTAGGTCAGTTTAATTTAGAAAGTTCTTAAATGCTAGATACCTTACTAAGTTAGAATTTCTTCTTTTTATTTGTGTTTCCCCTTTCTTTTTATGTTTCCCTCTTTTTCCTAGTTTCCTAATTCTTTTAAATTTCCCTCTTTCCCTTTTCCTTTAAAACTCAAATTGGCAGGTGTAGAAAATTAACTTTTTCCCTTTTTCCTTTTTAATTAATAAATTTTAATTAGCATAAGTGACAAAACAATTGTTTCCCCTTTTTCCCCCTTTTTAAATTTTATCCCCCAAAAGATTTTTATAAATTAAATGAATTACTTACCCCCTTCTCACCACACGATTCATGATGATATCATTATTATTTATTTATTTTTATTTTTATTTTTATATAAATAGACAAAAATTTGTATCACAAGTATCACTTAGACCTAGTCTTTATTTTCCTAGGCTGGGTGACATTTTATTAGGGGAAATGTTTTAAATCTTTCTTATCACGATATTCATCCTGAGGCCATCTAGGTTTATCCATTTATTAATTAACAATGCGACGTGCCCATCAGGACGCACTAGGTGCTCCAAGGGTGTCACTCACCTTAATATGTTTCCCTTGCGCGACATGCCCTTCAGGATGCACTACGTGCTCCAAGGGTGACACTCGCCTCTTTCCATTTTTCTTGCATGACGTTCCCTTCAGGACACACTCTGTGCTCCAAGGGTGCCACTCACCTCTTGACTGACTTGGTAGACATCAAAAACTCCTAGATTCAATACTCTGCTAGGTGATCTTGTTGGAGACTAAGGGCCTCTAAGGAATAAGTCCCTTGCCTTATTGCGTGCCCCTTAGAATCATCGTGAGCAGCTATCGCAGTCTTCCCTCATGACATCGTGGGTCTTCTCGAACTAGGTAGGCGTTAACCTACAGTTCGAGCCACGATGGGAGTGTTAGTAGGTTGTAGCAGGGCTGTTGTCCACACCTCTCCCTCAACGTCTCTAGTAGTCATGCGTGGCCCCTCTACTCCACATGTGAGTCTGGTCGACAAGCTATCGTTAGCCTGCATCATCAACAAATCATGTAAGAACAAAATCCATAATCATAACATCTAATAAGATGCACATATGTCATATATATACAACAATCAAACCCCAATAGTCCACTCCCTGACTCAATCCGGAGTCCAAGGGTTTCCTTGATGCCTCAGTATCCTCAAGGTCCAAATCCTACACACTCAGGAGAATCGAGTCAATAGCACCTGTCTAAGTCAATACATCAAAATAACATATATCACATCCATAATGCCTCATAATAATAAACAACGGTCAATGGTATAATAATCCCTATCACTTGCAAGCAAGTGTGCTCACAGAATAAGTTCACTCAGTGAGCGTAAGAGAGGGATGTTACATTTTCTTTCTTTCATACCTAATGAAAGGAAATAAAACATGCGAGAGAAATAAAATAATCAGCCAAGAACATAACAACAAATAAATTATGCACGAGATTATCCTGGAAAACCAAACCGAGAAAAACTACCTAATGGATCTATCAGTTTCTTGACCAAACCCAACCAAGCCGACCAACCTCCTGGCCATGACCAAGTTACCCTTCACTGCTCAACTCTTGACACATTACAATGGAGTACCATCAGCCTTTTAAAGGATTTCATAACATGCAATCCATGGGCTCTAAAACCACAAGTCACCAAAACCATGTACCCAAAGCCTACGATGAAATTGTTCAAGTGAGTCTGCACCACTCACTTCTAGGCCCTACCCCCCCTCAAAGTTTATAACTAGTGTATTTGTGAATATTGCATGCTCCCCCTATCACCTAGGTCTATGTCTATACTTTAATGGTAAGTTACCAAGGGTATGCATGCCTAACCAGGTCTTACAGTCGCATGCCCATTTACACACAATAAATATTTTCAACTCCATCATAATTTTTTTCATTGTTGTTATCCCAACACTTATGCCACCGTCCTATTGCCTTTCCATTTCTCATCTTCATGCCACCTATGCATCAGTGAAAATAAAATCCAAACCCCAAATATGCACTAGGTCATTCTAGATCATCATCCAAACACACTTCCACACCTCTTGGGAAAATACTGACACTATCATCTCCAAGACCGGTGCCAACATGCAAGATAATGATCTAGGGATTTTCCTCTAGGTAGGTCTTCCATGTACTTCTCCTCACGGGATTTCTTCTGTTGAAACCCTATATCCCATCATCAATGTAATATCCCTAGGACGAACCCAGTTGTAAATGTAAATGAAAATGTACTTAAGCTAGTGAGTTGCTTGATATCATTGTGTATGCACCTTTCATGGCATAGTGCACACATGTACTACGCAGTAAAATGATGAAGTGTGCACATTCCTAGATACTGCGTGCAACAACTTGAGTGTGCACGATATTGAGGCCAACGAGCCTTTGTGTATATGCTATGTTTTATAGGCTGGTGAGCCATTTATTATAATCTAGGATGCTTATGTTTTTATTAGGCTAGAGAGCCTAGATGTTAAAGGCTAGTGCATCTATTTATGTATATGTCTCATAATTAATATAAAATACACTGTTGTGCGTAGACCGACCACAATAAAAGAGATGGGGGACTAAACTCCACTAGTTAGGGAAAGGGAGGGGCTAAGTTAAGGAAAATGGCTAAGCTAGGGAGCTCAAGCCAAAAAGGAATATTATATTAATATTTTTTAAATATAAGTATGGATAATTATTTTATCCTAAGTTCTAAAGTTGGGGACAAGTGGGCCAAAGTAGCTCCCAACATGACAAGTGTCAAGTTGGGGACATGCATACATATTGTTGGGACTTAGTTCATTTTCTATCATCTTTTCCATCACTCTTCCCATCATTCCTTCCATAATTCAGTCATCCAGTCAATCATCCATGAGCATGCACACACCCATTGAGATATCCTTCGTATTTTCATGACTGTACCTGAACCTGTATCCATAGCCTTTTTTTGTTTGGGTAGTTGGTTAGCTTGGGAGCTGGACTAAAGAAGGGGGTTGTCAGGCCCATGGGATATTGAACAAGTGGGTTGTCAGGCCCACGAGCAATTTCTCTCTAGGTGAGATAATTGTTGGGAATTGATTTCCTAAAGGTGTTGAATTACAGCTACAGTGCTCTGAGACTTCTTGTTCGGCATGTTGCTGAAGCCCGGAAAGGAAGTGGGGCAGTCGAAGGACTATTGAGCCGAGAAGGGGCACACTTCTTGGGGTGGGACAGGCATGTGGGGAATGAGGGATTGTAGGTTTTTAGTTGAGTTGGCACCTGAGACAAAGTCTTTCCTATTGTCTATGAGCCTTTAGCCTAGTTAGGAATCCCTTTACCCAGGTGGAGTTTAGTCCCAGCTCGGGGGTGACTCATTGTTGAGAGTGATGAATGGTGTGGTCTAAGGTTGGTAGGTTCATGGAAGGCCTGCACGCAGTTGGTGACATTATTACCAAGATAAGTGCCAATTGTGTGATAAAATTACATGCTACATTGTTATTTACCTGCTTATTTTATGGGTTATCATATCTGCAGTTATAACTATGTTTATTTTTATGGGTATTTCCTGTATATGCTGCATGTATATGTTTACTATTATTTCAGTGTGAATCCATGTATTTACAGATGTATTTTTATGTTTACGTTTTATATATAATGCTTCCACAAAATTTCTATGTGTGTATATTTTAATTGCATGCAGTTCGAAAACTTTATGTGGCATAACTCAGTTGGATGTTGGGTATGTTACAGTATGTTCTACAGAGAGAACAGTAAGAGTTCTCTGGCGTAGCGTGGCCCAGCATGGATGGTCAGGGATGTTACAATCAAACCACTCGTGTGAGAGATTCCAGGTTTTCCTTGCTTTGATACCACATGAAAGGAAATAAAACATGTAAGAGAAATAAAATAATCAACTAAGAACATAGCAATAAATAAATGATGCACGAGATTTATCTGGAAAACCCAAACCAAAAAACAACAACTAATAGATCCATTAGTTCTTTGACTTAACCTGACCAACTTCTTGGCCCTGGCCAAGTGAGACTTCACCACTCAACTCTTAGCACATTACAATGGAATATCGCCAGTCTCTTTCACTATGTCAAGTTTAACCTAACAATTAGTGCTTTCAAATTTTTGTATTTTCCGTGACATTTTCAAATTGCCAATTAGTAATTGTTCTTAGATTAAATTAAATTTGGCATATGCATAAACTTTACTTTCAATTCTTAAATGGAGGACATCGATATTAGTAGTGGTATTGGAATCGACTAGAACATTAGTGAAAATCAAATATGTAATGTACTTGACATGAGAAAAAATGTCTAGATCATCTTGGGTAAATTCTTATTGTCCCATCTCGCTTTTGTTCTTTCCCGATGAGGTGAAATAGCTATCCTAGTTTCAAAATGTTTATATTCAAGAATATTGAATGGAAATATTTCTTTTCACCACATAATGGATTTATCCATTAATTATAGTTGAGATGAAACTAGTGAAATTAGATTATTTCCTCGTGTGGGTTAATTGACTATAATGGAAGAATGTTGGGCAATTCTATGTGAGGATAAAATATATATGTGTTTCTTAAATTGTTTTCAAATTTTGATGTCTTCTAATAGCTCTAAATTTTTTAGTGTAAATAGTTATAATTAAAGTTTACATGGTTGTATGTTTGGATTGACAGTAACGAGAAATTCCCATGGTTGCATGGAAGTCTTAGAATTTGTTTGAGTTCACTGTCTTGGATAGCTAAATTGGGTTGCTAATTTGGAATTGATAGATTTTTTTCTAACATATGAAGTATTCTTGATTGAGATGTTTGATTTAGTGTTTGATGAATACTATTATGAAATGGAATGGTTGGAAGACATTTTTGTTTATTTTTAAATTAACTGGATATGGAGTAAAATATGGGAGAAACACCCTAGATCTAGCATTGCATGATATATATATCTTAGACATTTATATTGATGGAAATACAAGTAATGCATCACCATACTTTATGAAACCAAAAACACTTACTTATAATAACAAGAATAGTAAGAATCCGTCAGTTCTATTTTCGGAAATCTTTATTCTTTTAGAGGATATGAACTGTTTCAATCAGCTGGTGTGCTAGACTTGTTTTAGTAAGCTCTTTTTTTAGACTTTCTTATTCTCAAAACATTTTCAGGAATGCAAAGTCGTGGCTTATAAAAGATTAAATTCTGAGTGAAATATGTTATTTAATATATGCATTCTGAGTGTTGTTGGTTGTGTTGGACAACAAAAGCATAAACAAAATAGATTTAATGGAAAAATAATATAGACAACAGAAATCACAATGAAATAAATCACACAATGAACACAATGATTTACATGATAAAACCCTTCAAAAGGGAAACATCCACCAGGAAATCATAATGGGTATTCTTATTACTCAAGGGATAATTACAACAACCAAAGATAGGCTCACAACCTTCCTTCCACTCATCCCACACTACGCCTTTACCTCTATGGGCATGCATAGATATATAGCATCTATCAAACAATTAGACAAATTCATCACTTTAGTGTGTAGGTATCCATATTCTATTTTTAGTTGTTCAGTTAATGACAAAATGCTAGGAGTCAAACAATCCACCCATATCTAAAAAATAATGGGAAATCAGTTGGCACATTTCAACAATCTCCACCTTGAAAAAAAAATACCTAATATATCATGCCTAAATTTATTTTATCACCTTTCCTACAAGCCAAGATAAGCTAAAAACCATCATATCTCTGCAACTTCTCTAACAATATTGATATCTAAACATGTATGCATGATTTTCTCAAGACCATTCTCCCTCCATCAATAACCTGTCTTATAAAATAATGCATTGTCCCATTTTGATACATTGGACTATTAATCAAATGCACAAGATTTGACCAACACATAACGCCTTATCCTTTACTTTTCCAAACTTACTTAATGGATCCTTGCATTCATACGAGACATAACCTGAGGTAGGTATCTTCTTTTGCAAGTCTTTTGAATTAACATAACCATATACTAAATCATGCAACCATTGTAGGTGATACTTGTTAATATGTGATTTTAAGATAATTAAGCACCCAATTCAATGCTCTTCATCTGGATTTTCCATGTGTCCACTGCCAACACCAAATGCATGTGAAATACTTAAACATTCTTATCACACTAATCACCACCCATTTCCATGCTCTTCACCTAGTTTTTACATGTGTCTACTGACAACACCAACTTCATGTGAGATATTGACCATTTCATCGCATACATCAAACTTCCTACTAACATACAACACACGAGACATATAAAACTTTTCTTCTTCATTAGTTAGGACATAAACCTGAAGAAAACTTACAATGGAAAGCCAAAGGGATTTTACTAGTTTCACATTATTCATACCAAATTTCCAAAGTATCTTCATCACATATTTATGTTGTGATAACCAAGCTTACCATCTTTCCTGTCTCTTTGTATTTACATTCCCAAGATTTGTTTCGGTGCTCCTAGATGCTTCATATCAAATGTCCTAACCAACTAAACCAACATGTTGATATGAAACATGTGTGTGCTTGCAACAAGCATAACATTTAAAACCAATATAATAAATATACCATAAACACAATGGCTATACTCACTTGTAAAATTTGGCTCACCATGAAGGAATCCAACATCTTGTACCATTGCCTAGTTACCTTAGGCCATACAATGATTCCTGAGGTTGGAAACAAATCTTTTGTTGTGATTCTGAACTAACCTTTCTGGTTGTTCCATATACATCTCCTTATCCAAAAACTCCAGGTAAAATAGTTTTAACATCTAGTTGTACTAACTCAAGATCAAGTAACACAATTAGTGCTAACACAACATGAATAGAAACAATCTTTTAACAATTGGTGAGAAACTTTCATGGAAATCAATACTTTTGAAATACCCTCTGTTACCAATCATGCTTTGAACCTTTCATCTTTTACCATGTTTGATTTTATAAAAGGAGATTCATCAAACACTGCATCTTTGTAAATGATGATTTTGTGGGTAGTAGGATCCCACAATTTGCATCCCTTAACATCATCACCATATCAAATATCTACATGTTTGATATGGGTCCTACTTAGAATGATGATAAAAAACATAAGCATCACAACCAAATAATTTCACATTTGAGTAATCACCAGATGACTTGTTCATACCTCTTCCAGAATCTTCTAGTCTTTTGCAACAGATGGTGACCGAGTTACTAGATAGCACAACCACTTCTTCCCACAACTATTGTTGCAAATTGGAATTACTGAACATGCCCCATCAATCCCATATTCCTTGCAATAATTTCCAAGTTCCATGGATACGAACCTGCCTTCATCATATATTCTCAAACACTTGATTGACCCGCCAATGTTCATTTCACTACAAATATCTAAACACATAAGCCTTTCTACAGATCCACCTTTCTAACCTAGACACACTGCTCCACCTCGAACTTTGTATTTGAAAAACCTTGACCAAATTCGGCCAAGATGATTCAAGTGAACCTTTTCCACTCACCTCCAGGGAATTTACAATGGAGTCTCAGTGCTCCACCTTAACATGAACATTCCCTTGAACCAATATGGTAAATTCATCCAAGTAAGTCTTCAACCATTTATCTCTAGGCCCATTTACAATGGAGTTCACCAAACCTTTTCTAGGCTTCATTACATGAAATTCATAGACATAATTCCACGAGCTACCAAAAACATGGGCCCAAACAAAAAAACATGTGATTGGACCTAAAAACCAGATTTAACTTGTTAACTCTTTCATTGAGTCAAGGTTAACCCAACATACATGCCCCCCAAATATTCAATTTACCTAAATCTATGTCTAGACTTTTCATAGGTGACCTGATAAACTGGGGGTATGCATGCCTATCTATGTCTTACATACATATGCCCATTTACATGCAATCAATAATTTTTACAACTCCAAGGTAAATACACACACACACAGACATATATATATATATATTTATTTATTTATTTATTTCATGGTGACTCAATAATCACCGCTCTTATTGTTTCCTTTTTTACGAGCAGATCCTGTATCTTGAGGTTCCATAACTCAAAGTTATTTTTGTCATTGAATTTCTCCACTTTAAACTTTTAAATTTGTACTTTTACCATTAGCAAAAATGAAAATTCCCAAACCAAGCTTATAATACTAAGCATTAATATGGAGGAATTATCTTACTCAAGCTTGAACCCCAAAATACAATAATTAAAAGGTTTAATCCAAAAATATTTATTTTATATTCAAACCTTATAACCTTTTACCAACACAAGAAATGGTCCACCTCTTAAACAAATAATATTTAAATGGACATCCACCCATTTAAGTGTAAAGGTGATCCTTGATATTATATCTCTTGTGCATAATGTAACCAAATAGATCTTCTTTCATATCTTGTGTGATGATAAAACAAAATTCCTCTTTCATACCTCACTCTATTATGTGTATACCTCGAGTTCACCCGAAAGCTGTCAAGAGCGATGATCACAAACATATAACCATTATCACCCCTCCAACACGTCGTTTGTAGCGATGATCTCAGAAATTTTACATATCTGAAGTGTGGTATCAATTTTTGCCCCCTTTGAACAAGATTACCAGTAATAATCCATCCACTATCATGCTTAGAACAAAATTGTCCAAGAATTTGTCCTCCGTCCTTCTCTGCTTCAGCAAAAAACACAGTCTTGTTGGATATTCCTTCCTTCTAAGCTATGATACCGCTTGTTGGGTAGAGAAAGCATATATAGAACATATTTAATGGAAAAATAATATAAAAACATAAATCACACATTGAACACAGTGATTTACATGGTAAAACCCTTCAAAAGGGAATCATCCACGGGGAAATGATAATGGGTATTCTTATTTCTCAAGGGATAATTACAACAACCAAAGACAATATTACAACCTTCCTTCCACTCATCCAACATTGCACCTTTTCCTCTATGGGAATGCATAGATATATAACATCTATCAAACAATTAGACAAACTGATCACTTTAGTGTGTATGTATCTATATTCTATTTTTAGTTATTCAGTTAACGACAAAATACTGGGAGTCAAACAATCTGCCCATATCCCAAAAATCACCGGAAATTAGTTGGTGCATTTCAATAGGTTGAAAGTCCATTACGATAATCTTTAGTAGTTGGTTATGTCTTCATGCTTTATTGTAGAATTGTATAATGATTGTATAGTTATTAATTTGTTATGTTTTCACCATTTTTTATAGAAGTAAAAGAGCCAATTTCTATTGTTGGTACTATTGTTGGGAATGATTTCATATATTTAATATATGGTTTGTAATAAATAGGTATGCTTGCAGTAATCATATATGATGATTGCATATGAATTGCATCCCAATACATTTGGCTTGTTATAGTTGATTGGTAATGATTCTTTCTTTTCCTCTTTTTTATTTTTGTATGATGGCAAATAGGTAGTTGGGTGACATAAAAATAACCATCAAACAATATAGTGTGCAATACTATTCAATCATCTAGGTTGCATTGAGGCATAGTTTCTTTGTCATTTCTTCCTTTTTTTTACTTCCAAAAAATGTGAATTATGGATGTGGTGTGGGGTCCGTTATCTCTCCTGCATCTTTAAGGTGCGACATTGATCTCCCACTGTATATCTTCCTCGCTTGCAACCATCCGATGATTGGGCCTTGCACATGTTCTAGTGCTTGGTTACCAGGATTTGGTCCCATGATACAACCTTTTCTTGAAAGATCTTAAGTCATTTGGGGAGCATGATTGACCCTATTCTAGCTTCCAATAAGAACCCAAGTTATTTAAATGTTGCCTTGGCCCCTTAGAGAATGAATTTGTTTCTAATATCTTTAGTGCGCCTCACAATATGCTATATATTTCAGTCCAGGAGCTTTGGAAGCTCATGTTTTGTCACTATCTTGTTTGTTTTCGATGTTATAACCACAACCAACCTGCATTTTGGTGGTAGGATCAAATATGGTACTAATATCGGCTCTAGTGGGGACAACATATCGATGTGGACTGTTGAGAGTCATAGGCCAAATTCCTTCCTTTGTTGAGATATGGGGTTTCTTTAAAATAATAGGCCTCCCTTATACCTAAAATAAACTGATCTTATGGGTGAAACAAAAATTCTCAACAGCTTAAAATGTTAGAACCCTACCTACTTGCTTGTGTAATAAATGGTGAATGAAGTAAAATTAAAAATCCATGGAAAGGAATGGAAAAATATTTATTTATGTACAGGGAAATAATTTTTGCAGTATTTAGTACTGCAAGAAGTGCTTGAGGAACCTCCCATTTATAGGATCCCCAAACAACTCTCCATCCAGTTTAGCCAATTCATATGTGTTGTTATCTTGATATGCAACAACCTGAAAAGGCCCAAGATAGATAGTGTTGAATTTTCCATGGACCCTTTAGCTTCCCTTCTGGAATCCCACTTTAGGACCAGGTCTCCTATCATGAAGTTTATTTCTTTGGTCCTCTTGTCAAAAATTTATTTCATTCTTTCTTGGTGAGACAAGGACTTTATCTGCACCTTCTCTCTTACCTATTGTACTTCAATTAGTTGGATGATTCTTCTCTGCATATCATATGATTCTACCTCCTCATCTTGAAGTAACTTCATCACGAGAAGGTTAAATTGGATAGGGAAAATGGCTTACAATCCATATACCATTTGAAAAGGAGAAGGTCCTATAGATATTTTTATGCTTACTCTGTTTGTCCAAACTGCATACTTCAAATGAGAATCCCATTCTTTCTTGTTATGCAATAACATTTTCTTAATAATATTGATGAGATTCTTATTAGAGGACTCAGCCAAACCATTACCTTGTGGATAATAAGAAGTAGAGTGCCCAATATCTATGTTATATTTTTGTCAAAATTGGATCAACTTGGAAAACATAAAAGCTTGGGCATTATTAGTAATGATCTTCCTTGGGCATCTGAATCTAGCCAAAATTTTCTCCTCAAGGAACTTGATGATGACCTTTTCAGTTGCTTCCCTTGTGGGAATGGATTCTACCCACTTGGTGAAATAATTCATGGCTATTAGAATCCACTTATGTTTCCCACTTGAATTTGGATTAATTTCACCAATGAAATCCAATCGCCATTGCTGAAAAGGTGTCTCTTCTTTCACAAGTCTAAGTGGGTGGGGTTGTAAATTATACTTCCCTGCAAACATTTGGCACTCTACACATGCTTTGACCATAGAATTAAAATAAAAAAACAATGAGGGCCAATAATAACCAACCCTAAGTATCTTGTATGTAGTGGATCTCCAAGCACAATGACCCCCATATATACCTTTGTGAAATTCAATGATAATGCATTCAACTTATTCTTTAGTGAGGAAATTTAACATAATTCCTCCTAGGGCCTTCCAAAACAATTTTTCTCCCAAAATGAAATACTTCACATCCTTGAGTTTAATGGATCTGGCCTTAGCTTTGTCCCATGCTGGTAGGCAACTTAAGTTCTATAGGTAAAAAATTACATCTGTATACCAATCAGATTGACCAAATTTAGGGCTTACCTTCAAATATGGTTCTTATGTTTCATATCCTTATAGTTATGCTGCCATGATGCTTGTTGAAAGAGAATTCACGTCCATATCTCTGCAATTAGATTCAACTAGGAGTTTGGAAAGTCCTTGTCCTTTTATCAAGTTTGTGGTTTTGATCTCTAATTCATATTCCTAAAGTTTGGCAATCCATTTACCCCTTCTCCCTTCAATGTCAGGTTGTGTGAGGATGTCTTTTATAGCACTAGTGGGTACATAAGACAATATTTTAGAGTGTAATATATAATCTCTGAATGCATTCAGTTCCTTGACCAGGGAATATGCTTGTTTCTCCAAGATGATATATCTCAATTCAACATCTCTTAAATTTCTATTAAAGAAGGATATGGGTTTTTCTTGATTTTCTTCATTTTTTTCAACAACTCAACAACCATGGTATGTTCTAATCAAAAAGAGAATACGAAGAACTCCTTATCATAGTTTGGGATGTCTAGTACCGGAGATTCCCCCAATGCCCTTTTGATCTACTGGAAAGACTCTTTAGCTTCAATAGTCCTTTTCACTTCATGGTATTTATTTAACATGTCAGTGATATGCTTTACCATTTCAACAAAATTTGGAACAAATCTCCTCAAAAATTTATTCTTCCTAGGAAGGACTATATTTATTTCTTGTTTCTAGGGAAGGAAATTTGTTTGATTTCCTCTACCCTTTATGGATCTATATTCACTCCTTATTTGGATACTGTATGGCCCAATAGTTTTCCTTCTGTCATGGAAAAATAAGAATTCTTAGGGTTTAAAGACAAGCCAAATTTCTTGCACTTCACAAAGGTCTTCCTTAAATGCTTGATGTGATCCTCATCTATATTTGAGAATACAATCATGTCATTGAGGTATATAACAATGAATTTGTCTTTTTCTCCCACAAAATATCTATACATAACTATTTGGAATGTGGCTCCTTCATTTATCAAACCAAAAGAAATTTTATCATACATGAAATCTCCCCATGGTGTTGTGAAGGTTTCATTTTCCCTATTTTCAAGATGCATTGCCACATGGTTGTAACCTGAGAAACCATCCATCATGGAGATTTTGTTTTCTCCAACTATTTTCAGCAGTATGTGATCCATCTTAGGAAAAGGGTAGTTATCCTCTAGAGAGAATTTATCTAGTTTCCTGAAATCCACACAAATCCTTATTTCTCCACTCTTTTTCCTGACTATAACAAAATTTTCTACCCATTTAGAATGCCTGAGGGGAATTATGATTTGAGCATATAGTAACTTCCTCACCTCTTTCTCAATGGTAGGAAATAAAAGAGGATTGAATTTCCTTATTTTTTTCCTGAAAGGTTTAGTACTAGGTGTTGTAACCTAGGTCTGCATCCCCTACCTCTCCTCTCTTTTTCCCTATGCCTTCATTAATTTTTCCTCTTCTACTTGGTTAAGTCATTTTCCCATTACTGAGTGACTTGGTTCTTATTCGTTTCTTTCTGGTTTGAGTCTTTGCACATTTATGTTCTGTGTTTCTTGAAAGGATGAAATATATGTTGGATTTGGTTCGAATTACTTGTCATCATATTTTCCATTGATCCAACTCACTACAGTTTGACCAAGCCTTTTATATACATAGGAAATGCCCATGGAAAATGAAACCATTCATAATGGTCATTTTCGGGCTAGGATTGTCGAAATGAATAGGTAAATTTTCAATGGTAAAGATTCACCAAGCAAATCATATCAATGGTTGTCGCCCATTCGGGAGTGAAAAATTGCACGGAGTTTAACACCAAGAGTCATCCAAAGTACCAAAGTAAATATAAACCATCCATTAGAGGGGACATGTGGTAGTATATCTTTCACTTCAGAGATTTTCCTCCGAGAGATTTTTCATGCTTCACATTTGAAACTCCTGAAACCTAGACTTCCAAAGAGAATCTGGACCGTTCATCTATCATGACATGTGGTGACAAATCATTCACTTCGGAGATTTTCCTTTGGGATATTTTTCATGCTTCACATTTGAAACTCTCGAAACCTAAACTTTCGAAGAGAATATGGACCGTTCATCCATCATGACACGTGGAGACAGATCATTCACTTCAAAGATTTTCCTCCAAGATATTTTTCATGTTTCACATTCAAAACACCCGAAACCTGGACTTTTG
Organism: Picea glauca; assembly: GCA_000966675.3. Lineage (NCBI taxonomy): Eukaryota > Viridiplantae > Streptophyta > Pinopsida > Pinales > Pinaceae > Picea > Picea glauca. The sequence goes on from JZKD02S2099967.1 coordinate 25,348, forward strand.
AAGAGAATCTGGACCGTTCATCCATCATGACACGTGGCGACAGATCATTCACTTCAGATATTTTCCTCTAGGAGATTCTTCATGTTTCACATTCAAAACACCCGAAGCCCGAAATTCCAAAGAGAATATGGACCATTGATCCCAATTCAACAAGAACCGTTGATCCTTGCAGTAGTTAAATATCACCCGAATCACAGATTGTCATCATATTGATGATCACGCTTCCTTGTAGGGATGTAAACTACTCGAGCGTTGATTTTCCTAAGTGTTCCCGTAATTGGAACCATGGTATTGTTGGAAGGATACATGGGAACTTGTGGTGGATTGTGGTCCCAAAGGCGGTCTGGATCCAAACCACCCTCAACAAATCTCGTAATCACGTCCTTGAGTGACATCAGATCACCGTGTCACCTCCACATCACCTCTCCTCATCCCACTCACTACTCTTTCTCCTCTCACCACCCGACACTTGTCCTCTATTAATCCCCACGCTGATCTCCATCGACGGTGGCCCACCTCTCCATATCAACAGTCCTTGTCGCAACTCAGACCCCCCCAACCATTCTACCTTTAATGGTGGGGGAGGGGTCTGAGTAAGTAGTTTTCCCATTGTGGGCCCTACCTAACGTGGTGGCTCATCAATAAATCAGACCCCCCCTCTCTAATCTACTTACTGCCTACCCCCCCTCCGAGTTCCTCCCGGGTTGTTTTTCAATACCGCCCCCTCTCTCCTTTTTCCACATGTTCTCCACACACTTCCCAACCTATCTACTCCTCCTCTCCCTATGTGCCATATGTATTCTTCACTACACATCGCCAAATCCATACTCTTGATACCTCCATTATATTCACACCTCCTCTCACTTTGGCACATGTCTTCACACGTCATCTACCCTCGCGTCCATTCATCCCATCTCTCAATTAGATGCTCGCCTCCACATATCCCCTCATGCCTGATAGGCTGAAAACCATTCTAGTGAATCTATATCATAGGTACAGATGGAATCTAATGGGGTCAATACAGAGTGTGCTTGGCTTCCGAAATCTCAAGCATAGATAGAGAGTTAAGTCTCAGTCACAGGTCTACGCAGATTAGTTTAAAAAACACTTCATTGAACTCTGCTCATGTAGTTGGTTATCTCCAGTGGCCTCCAACAACTCACAAACATGCCATCATTCAACAAAGAACTTTTCTCTATCACTCCGAGGCCTATTTTAGGCCACACTGTTCCTCCAACACATGCATCATTTCTATCGCAGAGACAATAGTAGTTTTATTTGATTAAGTCCAACATTTTCCTAGATTAGATGCAAGAGTGGTATTTTGTGTGTGATAAGAACCACACTTTCTGATTAATTCCAGTGTCTTAGTAACGTTAATTATTTGATTTACGAACATTTCCCTAAATTTAGGACTCAATCCCTTAAGGACGAGAGCCTCTACAACTCTTTTAAATAGTTAGTTTTTGGATATTGTAGAGGTCATATTTTTTGAGGAAAGAATAGCAATACAATAGATTGGTTGGACCCGTTTTATGAATGGATTAAATCTTTCTACCTGGTGAAAATACTCTTGATGAAAGTGTTTC
>JZKD02S2099978.1:0-13702 GCA_000966675.3 Picea glauca
CCATAATGTTTTTGTTATGGCACTATACACATTTTTTACTGTAAGCATACCTGAATTATCTCCTCCCATCCAACTTAATTCATCTTCTTTATTCTGTAGTTGAATCCCCGAGCCACTTAATGCCCTAAAATATAGGTCCCACTCATTTTCCAAATCTTCGAAGATTCCAAGCTCCTGAACATTTATCCAATGATCAAATAAGATCCCTAGCTTGTTTTTACCTCTATCCCAATAGAGATAGATCATATTTTTGTTCTTTAAGATTGATAAAATATTTCCAGATAACAAAGAGGAGTTCCCCAAACCCATAATTAAGTCCTTCCCTATTAAAACTGTGTGTCCAGACTCGGGACTCTAACTCATCCAATGAGTGATCAGATGTAAAGACTTTAAAATATTTTTCCAAGTCTGAGAAGCACTTTGCACACTATTGGTGGACGTTTTGAACCAAGTAGAGACCAAAACATATAGAAGATATTTATATTTGATTACCCTATGCCAAATACCTTCCTTCGTCAACGCTCGCCACAAAGAATTTGCAGCCAAAGCTCTATTAAAGAGAAAGATATTTATAAATCCCCAACCACCCAAGTGCTTGGGTTTCACAAGTAATTCCCAGTTACACAGATGAAAATGTTGTTTTTCCTTACAACCTGACCAAAGAAAGTTGAACATTAAAATTATAATCGTATTTAGCACAGAGGCAGATATGGAATCCAAAGACATCCAATATACTAGTTGGATTTCAAGAACATCTTTAATAAGAATGTAATGACCTCCAAGAGTTAGCCACTTGTTACATCAATTTTCGATCCTTTTTTCGAAATTTTCTATTAGCCATCGCCATTCAACAACCTTATACTTTTCAGCTTTTAGAAAGTAAATGAGATATTTGAATCCTTCTGAAAGATCAAAAAAATTGTAGGAAAAATCTTCTTTAAACTTTTCTAAAGTCTCCCCATGTATTCCAGCTAAATGAAAGGTAGACTTTGATAAATTAATCCTCATACCCGATGCACTACAAAAGATTGTTAGAAGGTCATTTATCTCCTTCCATTCCTGAAGAGAGTCCTTTGTCATGATAAGGACATCATCCACAAAAAATAGATGAAGGATCTTAACAATCCTAGAGACCTTCACCCCTGGTAGCTTCCCTTCATCCCATCTTTTCTTTAACAGCAGACTGAGTCCTTCCATTACTAAAATGAACAACAACGGAGAAAGTGGGCAACCTTGGTGTAGGCCTCGACCACTCTGAAAAAATGGAGAAGTCTCCCCATTTATTAGAACTGCAAACTTTGCACTGATCACACAACTCAAAATCCAATTTGTAGTCAGAAGACTAAATCCTGATTGAAGGAGGATCAATATTTAAAAGTTCCATTAATACAGTCATAGGATTTCTTTAGGTCTAGCTTCAAGATTAAAGCCTTCAACTTTTTTACCTGAATACTGTGTAAAACTTCCTGAGTCGTGCCAATGGCATCTAGGATCTGTCTACCTTTTAAAAACCCCAATTGTTCTCCCGACAGAGTTCTAGAAAGAATCGGTTTTAATCTGTTTGCAATAATCTTTACTATAATTTTATAACACAGATTGCAAAGAGCTATAGTCTACAGTCACCAAAAGTAGAATGCTTATTTACTTTTGGGATTAGTGCCAGAAAATTCGAATTTAAAGAGCTTATCACCTCTCCATGCTTCCTAGAATCCTCCACCATTTCCAGCAAATCATCCCCGACCAAGTCAAAAAAGTGAGTGGAAAACTCAATCGACCAACCATCAGGCCCAGGTCTTTTGTATTTGGAAAATAACTTTAGAACTTCCCATATCTACTGCTTTGTACAAGGCCTGTCAAGAAATACGTACTCCTCCTTAGTAACAACTCTAGGATATAGTCTAGCTGAGTAGACATGATCAACAATACTAGAGTGTTCAACTTCCTCAAAAAAACTTTTAAAATGTCTAGTTGCCTTTGTCTTAATGACAACTTTTCCGAAATGGGTCTGCCTATGCTCATCCAAAATTCCCCATATGTGTTTTTTGTTCCTTCTAGAGCTTGCAAAGTGATGAATTTTTTTTGTATTTTGATCTCCACTTCTTATCCATATGGCTCTCCTCCACTATCTCCAAGATTCTTCTTCAGCCAGAAGAATATTATTTCGTTCATCCTCTAAAATCTTTATATGGCTGACCAAATCTCGGCTCCTCATCTCCCTCAAAGCCTCCTGATATGCAACCTGTAGCTTCTCCTCCTACTATTCTAAACTTAACTGCTTTTGAATTCTATGTTCTTTTTCCCAGGCTTTGATTCGTTTCTTTAACACAATCAATTTCCACATTAGTCTTCGTTGCATTCCTATTTCAATCCCAAAATGTCGGTCAGTCCAGACTTCCTTCACAATAGAAGTAACTTCTTCTTCTTCCTTCAACCACATTGAATTAAATTTGAAAGGGTAGACTGTCAGATATATATTATTCTCAATTTGCAAAATGATTGGTCCGTGATCTGATTTTAATGGATTGGCCACCCAGGAGCTGAATCTACCAATACAATTTATAAGGTCTTTTGAAAAATAAACCTGGTCCAATCGTTTTAAGATACTCTCATCTCTAGATCTGCCATTCTGCCAAGTTGGGGCTAAAACATCTAGAAAAACATCCACGAGCCGATTTTTCTGAAAGTATTCTTTGAAGAAACCCGCCAACTGGTCTAGGTGTGCTAAAACTCCCCAAACCTCACTAGCACTGACAGTGAAGTTTAAATCCCCTGCTGCGATCAAGTTTTTGTGATCCAACAAACCCCTAAGGGCCAACTTATCCCAAAATAATTTTCGATCATTATAGGGGCCATAAACATTTAAAAGAGAGAGAGGCTTTTGGTTCTCCAAACAAGTACCTGTCAAGAAAATTCCACCACAGCAAAGATAAGAATCTAGCACAAATTTATTTGGATCCCAGGTAACTAAAAGACCCCCAGAAGTTCCAACCGAGCTTACAACATAGGTCAACCAAGTGGGTCGAAAAGTGTTCATAAAAATCCTAGCCTTCTTTTCATCCACCAGTGTTTCTTGAAGAAATATTATATCTGGCACTATCTTAAACAGAAGTTTGTGCATGGAGGCCGATTTTAGGGTCCCCCCCACCCCTCTGATGTTTAAGGAGAGAAATATCATGACTTAGCCCTGACAAGGGATTTCATGCCTCTAAGTGCCCCGTTATCAATGAAATTTGAAGGATGCAAAGCAAGAGAAGAAGCAAGAGAAACTGTTTTTTTATGCGCACTCCGAGTTTTTAAAGGAGAGATTTCAAAACCCCGTCCCTTTGACCAAGTATAGTCTTTCCCAGAGCCCACCCCAGTATTTACCAATGAACCTAAATCACCAACAAGGTCCTGACTGCGAAGTACAATCGTCCCTGTCCACCCGAGCCTTCGACTTTCGAGACTCAAGAGAACAACGAACTGTCATCCCCTTCCCTCTACAAACCCTGAATTCCGAAATCTTACCTTTGATGAGATCGACGGCTGCGAATCTCCCACTGATCTGACGGTCTTGGCTGTATCGGGATTTCGGTAACCGGGAGTTCGGAATGCAGTGACCGAAACCACTGGTCACTCCATTCCTCGAACTCCGATACGCGAGTTCTTGTATGAGATCCAACGATCCTTGATGATTTGGATTCAATGGTCCAGATCTTTTTGGAGTTTCGTGAACCGGGAGTTCACGATGCAACGACTCCAAATCTCTTGTCACTCCAATCCCCGAATTCTGATATGGGAATTCGTGTATGAGATCAACGACCCTCGTTGATCTAGATCTGACGATCACTATCCCTCCTGAGCTTAAGGGTGTTGAAAGACACTTAGTCTTAATCCCTTCATTGTTCTATGAGATCCAATGGCCCACGGGATTTCGAAGCTTTCCCCGAACTCTGACCGCTCACCATGCATCTCCTCCAATGGATCTTGGGATCTACGGTCCCGATTCCTTCGCTACTTGCGAAGGCTGAAAGGGGTCGAGGCATTAATGTCTGCGTTCCTTCCTTCAATCTAACGGTCGTGACAGAACTCGGATCCTCCGAAAGGATCTCGTTCGTTCATCTAGCAAAAGAAAGGGTACTCTCTCTCGGTATTTGAAACTCGTTATCCTTCTTGAGCTTCGTCAGCTATGAAGGACTTGAGAGCTTTGTGCTCTTTCACCTGGACTTGACTCTTAGAAGAGTCTTCAGCACAACTATTGTGCTCCTTCATCAAGGGGTTCTGGGGTTCTATTTGATCACAGAGAGCCTGTGCATATCTACACTACCTCTCATGAGCTTAACAAACTCTGTCCTCCAAGGGACTCAGAATGACTAGGTGAGTAAACCATCGTACATGCAACTACGCCTAAGGTCGACGAGCTCACAGTTCGTGGCTCTAGCTTAAGACACTACAAAACTCAAGAATTTATGAGAACAAGTCATGTCTGAACCATATAATTCCTTACTTGCCTAATTATACAACCATGCAAAAATAGAAGGGATACAGTGTATCCATTAAGCATTCATTCACATTCCTGAAGGCATACGCAATATAACGAATTCATACACAGTTACAACTAAATTACACAGGGTAGGAGATCGCTTATCTATTACAGGTTGCCGCCAACCAACCGACTGTGGGTGTTCATCCTTCCACCCGGCCATAGGCTCAGAGGCATTCATTCTTAGCAATCTGGCCACCCCCGTGCCAAGCCATGATATCACCAGGGAGATCTCACACTTCTCGAGGGTTCTTCCTCCGTTTCTGCTTCTGTTTGGTTCATGTTCTCTGTAACTCAGAGATTTCTCTCTCGGTTGTGGCCTCGACGAGGTTTCTCAGATGCTCCTCGGCATCAACCTCGCGGCCTTCAGTTCATGACTCGCTGGAGAGCTCCGCGCATCTCCCTTGCAAGATTATGCTCTTTTTGTCTGGTGTCTCCTCTCCCGTGTGTATCCCTCTTACCTTGGAAGGTTTGCCGACCTATCTTGTTCCTTCTGTCAGAAGGAAGCTCAGGTCTGCAGGTCCCTACGGTACTTCGGGCTGACAACCCATGTTTCCATTCATGGGGGTGGTTGATTGTTCAACCACCAGTCCTTTCTTCATTAACTGATTTATTTCCTTGGGATTCGAAGGAGGTTTGTCATCCTTATCAAGGGAGATTTTGGGGTTATTTGATATATGAACCCTCTCTTATAGTTTTCACWTTCTTCCTCTAGTGATATCATGGCYAGTACTTTTAAGGCTTCACCCCCATAGTCAGTCATTGRCAACTCACACAATAATATATTTACATTTTCCTTATGCATTAGCATGGTAATTCCTATTTTATGATTAATTACAAATTGGGGGAAACAGGGTGTTACAATAAACATTTAAAAGAGAGAGAGGCTTTTGGTTCTCCACACAAGTATCTGTCAAGAAAATTCCACCACAGCAAAGATAAGGATCTAGCACAAATTTATTTGGATCCCAAGTAACTAAAAGACCCCCAGAAGTGCCAATCGAGCTTACAACATAGGCTAACCAAGTGGGTCGAAAAGTGTTCATAAAAATCCTAGCCTTCTTTTCATCCACCAATGTTTCTTGAAGAAAGATTATATCTGGCACTATCTTAAACATAAGTCTATGCATGGAGGTCAATTTTAGGGTCCCCCCCACCCCTCTGATGTTTAAGGAGAGAAACATCATGACTTAGCCCTGGCAAGGGATTTCATGCCTCTAAGCGCCCCGTTATCAATGAAATTTGAAGGATGCAAAGCAGGAGAAGAAGCAAGAGAAACTGCTTTTTTATTCACACTCCGAGTTTTTAAAGGAGAGATTTCAAAACCCGGTCCCTTTGACCAAGTATAGTCTTTCCCAGAGCCCACCCCAGTATTTACCAATGAACCTAAATCACCAACAAGGTCCTGACTGCGAAGTACAATCCTCCCCTAAAAGGTTGGTAAAGGGATAGGTGAAAGTGCCTCTTTGTAGGTTGGGACCAATGAATCCAGAACCGCTCCAATGGAGCTTTCTCCAAGTTTCGTTTCTCTAAAACCAGGTAAGATTCTAAAGTCTCCCTCTGGCTCAGTAAGCACCCCAAATTCTCCCCTTGAAACCTCAGTCGCACAAGTAATGGTTCCAACAGGATAGGGATAGACCACCTAGCGTCCCTTGGAGAATATACTTCTCCACGCGGAACCAAATTTTCAGAGAATGTATTACCAGGAGTTCCCCTCCTAACAAGACCAGTTTGAAAATTAGGTGAAAACTTAGTACCCTCACGGACCGACGCCTCGACAACAAAATCTCCAAATGGACAACCGTCACCCAGTTTTGCGAGGGATTCTGAAGTATCATGTTCTTAGCATGATAAAGAAAAAAAGAGAGAGGGGCATATAGTCTTAATATTACCCGTGACCATGTCCAAAATCTCAGGCTGGATGAACCCGTTTGCAACTAATTTGTCTGTGCCTAAATCAAAAGAATCCACTTCAGGAGAATGTTCTCTTATCGAATTCCTAAGAAATGTTTCTTCCTCCTCCTCCTCCTCAAGAAACCCTTAACACTCCCTTCTCAGGTGGCCTGTCCTTCGGCAGAATGAGCACCTAAAAGGGACACCAAGATAGTCCAAATTTTGGGTCAAAAAGTGCCCCCGCCATTCTATCTCTAAGGACTCACACAAACCGGAATGTATATCCACTTCTACCAGAACCTTCCCCATTCTTCTATCGGGAGCATTCAGAGACTACTTGTCCACTTTAATGAAGCACCCTAGCACATTTCCAATAGCCTCGAGAGCCTTCGCGTTCCAGAAATGCAACGACAAACCAAGTAACAAGACCCAAAGGTGGCAGAACTGAAAATAATTTTTTACCGGATTAAAGCTTACCCATCAATGCTTTAACATCAGGCTACACCCATCAATAAACTAGAACTTCTCCAGTACCAAGCGACTATCTTATGTACTTTTGAACCGGAAGCCAAACGGTCAACCTCTCGTCATATAAATGACTTCTCGTGTGTGCCCCGAGTGGTCTGAACCCAAGACGAAATGGAGATACTGCACATTGTGCAAAAGGAAAGTCTTCCCACTAGACAACAAAGAGCGAGACTTATTGATTCCTCTAAGCCGACATCTGCCCCCAATACCAAATTTCTCTTAGAATGATTTGCGGACCACGACTTCTCATCGAAAAAAATACCACCCCGTGGCTTTCTCACCACACCTGCATGAGTTTTGAAACCAATCGTCCTCCCTAAGCCTTCCCGACCACCTACAGAGTTAAGGTCTATTCTCTTTCATTGTGAGGAATCTCCTTGAATACTCTCTGGAGCTCCGTGCAGAATAAGAACAATAACCTTTGTTTGCACCGGTAGATGAATAGGGGAAAGTGTCAAGCTCGCCAACCTCAGTATGTGTTGTCCTTTATGGTTGTTGAGCTCATCAACCAAGTTGAAAAGACATGCTATGCTCTAGACTACCTCGTCAATTGCACCCATGAGTGCATTGACTTCAGCTTCCATCTGGAAGCTCCCCCGGAGGATAGCAAAGTTGCCACCTAAACTCCACTAACGAATCTACCACCCGACGACAAGACCTTTGTCTGATGGAACAATTAAAGCTTTGCTCCCGCCATTTGCTAGCTTCCCTGGAGAATAGTGAAAAACTACCACCTAAAACTCCACTAACGATTCTCCCTACCGATGACAAGACCTCAGTCTGGCTAGCAGTTAATGCTCAGCTCCTGTCATTTACCTTCAAAACCGTAAGAGTCGGAAAAAACAGACGAGTTAAGGAAAGTGGTTATAAACTAGCTTTGAGCCACACAGAAGTTAAAACTCACTAAAAAGCCTCTAGAAATGAAAAACCACTAAAAGAAAGCTCAACCATGAAAGTTGGCTCCAGCCAAAATTACTCTGGACAAGAGCCACTGCCCGCCATTGTTGGTGAGTTGCAGGTTTTTTCCCACCTACTCATGATGACCAAACAATACTTTAAACCTACCCGAAAAGAGTTCACATTCCCAATATTTTAGATTGAGACACAAAATATGATATCACGGGTTCATTCAAAAGAGTGCAAAATCTAAAACTATGTATTCATTTAATGCAGAGAAAGCCAACAATAAATAAATTAATCCCCCGAAAAAAGTTAATTCTTTAATCATCAAACTCTAGTTGTGGAGGGAGGCTAACAAGAGTTTGTCCATGTTTTATGACAATTAAATATTAAGAACATGTGTTTCCTCTTAAGAAGTCACAAGTTCAAATCCAGAGGGGGGTAGGGTATGTATACTTCCATAGACTTTACCAGTCAAATCATTAGGCGGAGGAGGGTCCCTTGTCCCACAAACAAGAGAGTCTCATACACCAATTTGATGTGGCTTTGTCGTGACNACCCCAATATTTACCAATGAACCTAAATCACCAATAGGGTCCTGACTGCGAAGTACAATCCTCCCCTGAAAGGTTGGTAAAGGGATAGGTGAAAGTGCCTCTTTGTAGGTTGGGACCAATGAATCCAGAACCACTCCAATGAAGCTTTCTCCAAGTTTTGATTCCCTAAAACCAGGTAATATTCTAGAGTCTCCCTCGGGCTCAGTAAGCAACCCAAATTCTCCCCTTGAAACCTCAGTCGCAAGAGTAATGGTTCCAGTAGGATAGGGACAAACCCCCTAAAGTCCCTTGGAGAATCTACTTCTCCACGCGGAACCAGATCTTCAGAGAATGTATTACCAAGAGTTCCCCTCCTAATAGGACCAGTTTGAAAATTAGGTGAAAACTTAGTACCCTCCTGGACCGACGCTTGGACAACAAAATCTCCAAACGGACAACCGTCACCCAATTTTGCGGAGGATTCTAAAGTATCACGTTCTCAGCACAATAAATAAAAGAAGAGAGAGGGGCATATAGTCTTAATCTTACCCATGACTGTGTCCAAAATCTCAGGCTGGATGAACCCCTTTGCAACTAAGTTGTCTATGCCTAAATCAAAAGAATCCACTTCAGGAGAATGTTCTCTTATCGACTTCCTAAGCAATGTTTCTTCCTCCTCCTCCTCCTCAAGAAACCCTTGACACTCCCTTCTCAGGTAGCCTGTCCTTCAACAGAATCAACACCTAAAAGGGATGCCAAGATAGTCCAAAATTTGGGTAAAAAAGTGCCCCCGCCATTCTATTTCTAAGGACTCACACAAACTGGAATGTATATCCACTTCTACCAGAACCTTCCCTATTCTTCTATCAAGAGCATTCAGGGACAGCTCGTCCACTTTAATGAAACACCCTATCACATTTCCAATAGCCTTGAGAGCCTTCACATTCCAGAAATGCAACGACAAACCGGGTAAGAAGACCCAAAGGTGGCAGAACTGATTTTTTTTTAAACCGGATTAAAGCTTAACCATCAATGCTTTAACATCAGGCTACACCCATCAATAACCCAGAACTTCTCCAGTACCAAGCGAGTATCTTCTGTACTTTTGAACCGGAAGCCAAATGATCAACCTCTTGTCATATAAATGACTTCTGGTGTGTGCCCCAAGTGGTCTAAACCCAAGCCGAAATGGAGGTACTGCACATTGTGCGATAGGAAAGTCTTCCCACTAGAGAACAAAGAGCCAGACTTATTGATTCCTTTAAGCCGACATCTGACCCCAATACCAAATTTCTCTTAGAATGATTTGCTGACCACGACTTCTCATCGAAAAAACTACCACCCCATGGCTTTCTCACCACACCTGCACGAGTTTTGAAACCAGTCGTCCTCCCTAAGCCTTCCTGACCACCTACAGAGTTAAGGTCTATGCTCTATCGTTGTGAGGAAGTTCCTTGAATACTCTTTAGGGCTCCGTGCAGAACAAGAACAATAACCTTTGTTTGCATCGGTAGATGAATAGGGGAAAGTGTCGAGCTCGCCAGCCTCAATATGTGTTTTCCTTTATGGTTGTTGAGCTTGTCAACCGAGTCGAAAAGACCTGCTCTGCTCCAGACTACCTCGTCAACCGCACCCATGAGTGCATTGAATTCAGCTTCCATCTGGAAGCTCCCCTGGAGGATAGCAAAGTTGCCACCTAAACTCCACTAACGAATCTGCCACCCGACGACAAGACCTTTGTCTGATGGAACAATTAAAGCTTTGCTCCCACCATTTGCTAGCTTCCCTGGAGAATAGCGAAAAACTGCCACCTAAAACTCCACTAACGATTCTCCCTACCGACGACAAGACCTCAGTCTGGCTAGCAGTTAATGCTCAACTCCTGCCATTTACCTTCAAAACCGTAAGAGTCGGAAAAAATAGACGAGTTAATGAAAGTGGTTATAAACTAGCTTCGAGCCACACAGAAGTTAAAACTCACTAAAAAGCCTCTAGAAATGAAAAACCACTAAAAGAAAGCTCAACCATGAAAGTTGGCTCCAACCAAAATTACTCTGGACAAGAGCCATTGCCCGCCATTGTTGGTGAGTTGCAGGTTTTTTCCCACCTACTCATGATGATCAAACAATACTTTAAACCTACCCGAAAAGAGTTCACATTCCCAATATTTTAGATTGAGACACAAAATATGATATCACGGGTTCATTCAAAAGAGTGCAAAATCTAAAACTATGTATTCATTTAATGCAGAGAAAGCCGACAATAAATAAATTAATCCCCCGAAAAAAATTAATTCTTTAATCATCAAACTCTAGTTGTGGAGGGAGGCTAACAAGAGTTTGTCCATGTTTTATGACAATTAAATATTAAGAACATGTGTTTCCTCTTAAGAGGTCACAAGTTCAAATCCAGAGGGGGGTAGGGTATGTATACTTCCATAGACTTTACCAATCAAATCATTAGGCGGAGGAGGGTCCCTTGTCCCACAAACAAAAGAATCTCATACACCAATTTGATGTGGCTTTGCCGTGACCTTAAAAATAGATTATTATTATTATTATTATGAAAAAAATATTTTAAACATTCTATTCATAGCCAATCAAACTATTTAAAAATGTATGGTTTTCACATAGACACCAATTTGATGTGGCTTTGCCGTGACCTTAAAAATAGATTATTATTATTATTATTATGAAAAAAATATTTTAAACATTCTATTCATAGCCAATCAAACTATTTAAAAATATATAAAAATATATGGTTTTCACATAGACCCCACTATAATCAACGATAACAACACAATCATAAAGACATTTCGTATTTCTTTGTAAGCTTAAAATTTCACTCAAATTAAACTGGAACAAATACTACMGTTCTCCCAAATATAAAGGAATAGATATATTGAACCTATTATTATCCAGTGCCAAAGAGCTTAGATTAGATTGTGTAGAGTGCATAAGGATTTGGGTATCATGCACAAGGAACGCAAGAAGGAGTGTTTATTAGAAATTAATACTCATAAAATGTATTCTCGTTAAAAAAACAAAATTATTGTAGATAGATATTTAATGTCTTGAACCTTCGTGATTTGTTTTTTGGTCAGTTTCTATTAATACTTAAAATTATTACATACTAAAATTAATGTAATGTGGAAACAAATAAATAGCATTATATATCCAGTATGGGTTCTTGTCTTATCTTTCTTTTTGTATTTATGCTTTTTAAAAAACATCTCATAATATAAACACCTAACCACAATTTTTAACAAAATAATAAAAAAAAAATATGAAAAAATAGAATAATGATTTTAGTAAAAAAAAATCATTTAATAATAAAAATAAGAAAATGTAGCAATTAAGTATACTTACTTATTCAAACTTAACTATTCACATATTAATTTTGAAAATCTAATATTATTAAAAAAAACTCAATATTAATTACAAGTGTTACATGACCAATATATTCTCCAATTTCTTTATTAGCCACAAAACTAGTTTATTTGAGCATTATATACTCACATCATTATAGAGTCTGAGTGGACCTAATGGTTTTGAACATGTGCTTCCTCCTAAGAGGTCACAAGTTCAAATCCAGAGGGGGGTAGGGTATGTATACCTCTATAGACTTTACCAATCAAATCGTTGGGCAGAGAGGGTCCCTTGTCCCACAAACAAGGGTGTCTCATACACCAATTTGGTGTTTGGCTTGGTCGTGACCTTACAAATAGATTATTATTATTATTATTATTATTATGACCATGGATTGTATCCATTAAAAAACTGATACTGCAAATGTACGAAATAAAAGTGTTATGTATCAATAAATACTCATTTTCTTCTTATGTCATAGTTTTGTCATTTTTGCTTTCCTCATGATACGAGTTCATTTGACCATAGTGTACTCTCATTCTTCTTTAATGTCGATTGATTTAGATTGGATCATTATATTATTTGTCATTTATTCTGATGCTTTTAAAGTGGAAAATATTGGAGGAATCAATTTGCAAGGTCATTTTAATGGCAGGTCCTAGTTTGAAAAATTAGGGTTTGAAACCTTCTGGAGCCATTTTGAGGCATCAAATGACATTTTGGGGGGATCAAAACATTATCAACTTTTGCTCAGACCCCTTGATGGTATTCTACACATTGAGATTTTTCCAACGATGCAAAAATTGCGTCAATTGGAGCTTGGATGAAAAAGTTATGTCTTTCACAAGTCGACCTACTATGTTGACCACCATGGTACAAGTGGATGCCACATCAACCCTCATTACTCACGCATATGAGGCTAGCCACATATGGACTTTCAAAAATATTCTAGAAGTTCCACAACCTTATAACAATTGAGGGTTGAGGAAGTCAAAATCCTACCGCTAGATGGCTATCGGGTGATGTTAAATATCGGACTACTGGGAGGAGAATGGGTTTCATTCTTTAGCATTGCATTTGTTCCACAGTTGAGAAGTTCACCTAGGAGTGGTATTTTGAGAGTGTAACAGAAAAGGAGAGATTATGTAAGAGCCATACAGACCACAGTGTCAAAGGCAACTCCATAAAGAGTGTCTCTTTATTTATACTTGCATTTGAAGAAAAGAGAGCAGAATGACCTTTCCTTGTAGTTCAATTTTCTCTCATGTTGGATTTCCTAGGTTATATCTTGTGTTTATTTGTGGATGGTGTGTGAGTATTTATTTATATTTTATATTTTTCGTATTTCAACTATTTCATACATTTTAAGCAGAAAGCCAATAATTAAAGACTATGAGATATTAAGGAAATTAACCTTCGCAGTAAAGATTTCAGTATTTTATTAGATCCGTTGTGACAAACTCTCCAGTGGAATATCCATGACAGTTTACAAATCAATCATATACTCTTTGAAATTCATATTTCAAACTTACTTTGTTATCAATAGGGGAGTAGGGTATATATACCTCCCTAAACTTTAAGATCATATACTCTTTGAAATTCATATTTCAAACTTACTTTGTTATCAATAGGGGAGTAGGGTATATATACCTCCCTAAACTTTAGGGGTCAAATCATTGCACGGAAGAGGTCCCTTGTCCCAGAAACAAGGGGATCTCATACACAAATTTGGTGTATAGCTTGATCGTGACCTTCAAAATATAACATTATTATTATTAGTTGTATATGTTAATATTAAAAAACTTAAAAATTGTGAATAGTAAATTTTATTATTTATATTTAAAATAAATATATAAAAATAATTTATGGTTAAATATTTATGATGTGTGAAGTAGGTTAAAAATAGTGTAGAAAATAATAAAAAAGAAAGTAAATTAAAATAAAGATAATATGAT
>JZKD02S2099978.1:53937-67507 GCA_000966675.3 Picea glauca
CGGTCGGCCACCATAGTGCTCCCTCCCATACCGCCATCTCTACAGATTCGCCTCCATTTCTCCCTGGCATGGGTCATCCTTTTGATAGTGAGGACTCTCTGCTGCCTGATATGAGTCCATTGACCTCTCCTTCCTTTAATATGGACACTGTTACTTTGCTACCTACTTACCGTGGAAATGAACTCATCACTAACTCCCCGGATGCTGGTACTTCATCTACCTCTCATACCGTCAAAGACCAAAAATATTTTACATGGTCACGTGGTCTGGGAGCAGAACTCTCTCCTCTACAAACACGGAGCTCCAGAAGAAAGAAGGGGACGCTGATATCTCAACAAGCTACTTCGATCGAACCTGCACCTGAAGGAAAGGCCCTTAGAGCAATGAAGGCCATTGCTCGTTCCAAATAATGATTGTGTTATCTTTAAACACACGAGGAATCAGAGGCATCCTCAAATCTGCATCCTTCCGTAATCTTCTCGAACACACCAGTCCGGACGTCATTTTTCTACAGGAGACTCTCACGTTTGAGAAAAGTCCAGAGCGTTCTTGCTCTCCTTCCGTCCTAATTGGGTCTCTGTGGCTGTTAGCGCCTTGGGAAAATCGGGCAGCCTGTTAGTGGCATGGGACCCAGGTATCCTCAACTTGACTCCATAACTGACTTGTGGTGGCATTTTACTGTTGGGCCGCTGCCTGGCTACCAACCAAGACCTGGCATTTTTAAATGTATATGGTCCCTGCCTTGATAAACTACCTTTCTGGACTCTTCTTGCATCCAGTGGGATTATGTCCATCCCCAACCTCATCCCGGGAGGTGACTTAAACATCAATCTCTCGGTGGATGAACACTGGGGTGGTCTCCCCTTGCCTGGACCAAGCTCAGCTTTTATCAGAGACCTCTTCCTTACCAATAACCTCATAGATATCTTGCCTTCCAGACTTATTCCCACTTGGCGTAACGAGAGATCTGGGACTGAAGCCATTGCTAGAAGACTTGATCGATTTTTAATCTCAGACAGTTTCATGTCCTCCTCAGCCTCCCCAACCTCCTGGGTAGCGCTTCCCTATTTCTCAGACCATGCGCCCATACTACTGAAGCTGGATTTTCACCGCCAACATAAATCCTATCCTTACAAATTCAATCATCACTGGCTTACAACTGCTGATTACTCTGATCTTGTACATTCTGTCTGGACAGACCCGTCTTTTCTTTGTGAAACAAATCCTCAATTGAGAATTGTTTGGAAGCTAAAGGTCCTTAAGGCGCAATCTAAATCCTGGAGAAAACGGTTAAGGGAATCAGAGGCGGCCCTACTAGTCAACTTAGAGTCCGAGATACACAACCTCATTCTACTCTCCTCTTCTGCCATTCTGTCTTCAGAGGACGTCGATACATTAAAGTGGCTTGAAAGGAACAGAGCTCACATACTGTGTGAAGAGGAAAAGCGATGGAGGCTCCGGAGCCGAGCGACCTGGCTCAAGTGGGGGGATTCCAATACTAAATATTTCCACAATATAGCAAACCACAATAGGAATAAAAAACAGATCTGGTCAATTCTAAGTGATGGCGGTGAGACTCTCCGTGAACAAGACTCAATCAAAGAGGCAGTTGCCTCCTTCTTTGGTAAGCTTTTCAAATCCAGCGAAAGTCATTTTCAGCCCGAAAAAGTGGCCACGGCTAGTCTCTTTCCGAATCTAGTATCGGCTACTGAAGCGATCGATCTCTTCCATCCTGTTACTCTGTCGGAGATCAAAGAGATTTTATCTCATTTCAAAAAAGAGAGAAGTCCAGGGCCAGACGGCTGGACTGTTGAATTCTTTACATTCTTCTTCGATCTCGTTGGGTTAGATCTCCTACAGATGGTGGAGGATACCCACATCAATGGTAAGGTTCAGAAAAATCTCAACTCCACCTTCTTGGTATTGATCCCGAAGGAAAATCAACCAGACTCCTTCACTGACTTCAGACATATTTCCCTGTGTAACCTTATTTACAAAATTGTTTCAAAAGTTATATCAAACCGGATGAAACCGATTCTGGAAAGAAGTCTTTCGGCTGAGCAACTCGGGTTCCTTAAAGGGAGAAGAATACAAGATGCCATCGGGGCGGCCCACGAGAGCATCCATTCCATTAAACAGAAAAATCTGAAGGCATTGATTTTGAAAATTGATATCAAAAAGGCTTTTGACAACATCGATTGGGCTTTCCTGAGACTTGTCCTTCACTCGGTGGGCTTTGGCATCAAGTTCATGGACTGGATAATGGCTTGCGTTACTAGTGCCAACTTTGCGGTGTTGATTAATGGGGAGGCTACAAACTTCTTCAAAAGCGAACAAGGGCTCCGACAGGGATGTCCTCTTTCACCTTATCTCTTCATTCTTCTCATGGACAGCCTTAGTCTTATCCTTGCAAAATCCATCTCCGAACACCGGATATCGGGTATAAAGGTATCAAGGTTCATCAAGATGGTTCATCTTATGTTTATGGATGACATTCTCATAATGTCAAATGTCGATCTTCCGGAGTGGCAGGCGATCATGGAGGTACTTCAACTTTTTTGCTCAGCTACAGGTCTGTCCATTAATCCTTTAAAATCCACTATACACTACTGGGGTATTTCAGAAGCTGAGATTATACTACTCAAAAACTCCATCCCTTTCACATTTATTGATTTTAAGGATGGCTTCATTTACCTGGGCTTTAGGCTGAAACCGGGAGTCTCCACCTCTGCTGATTGGTACTGGTTAGTTGCTCTATTTGAGAGGAGAATTGGCTTCTGGTGCAACAAGTGGTTGTCCCTGGGTGGACGTCTCATTCTTGTCAAATCTGTTCTCGAAGGCCTCGCTGTCTACTGGATGACTCTCGCCCGAATCCCCAACAAGATCATCATTTTGCTGCGTAGTCTCTCCTTTAATTTTCTGTGGAACGATCTCGCCGGAAAACGCTGGTTTCATCTGTGCAGCTGGTAGCTACTGGTTAGGCCCTGCATTGCAGGGGGCTGGGGGCTCAAAAACCTCACCATTTTCAACACAACACTCTTAGCATGTACCTTCTGGAGAGTTGTCACACATGACAACATGTGGCATCGAGTCATTATGGACAAGTATCTCGGTGCCATTCCGCTTCTACCTCGGCTTCGGATGACCACTCATGAACAAGGTCGGGCTTCACCCTTCTGGAAGGGTTTTCTCTCCGCCTCGCCGGTGATTCTTCATTGGCTTCGGTGGAAGCCCGGATCGGGCTCTGAGATTTCCCTTGTTAGGGACAAAATCCTTGGATTGGATAATCTCTTGATCCTCTCGCCTCAACTCAGATCCTTGCTTTCTTCGCAAAGTTACTTTTTCCTGGCTCAGATGAGAGGGACATCTTGTGCCCTCCACCTCCCTGACCATTGGCTACATAGCAGCACACTTCAGCTACAGGGTTCCATGGCACTGGAATGGGATGCTTTCACCACTGCATTGAAATCGGTGGGTATCTCTCTCCGGAATACGCGTGACACTCTCCTGTGGGCCGGAGGTGATGGCTCGGGCATCCTTACAGTAAAAAACACTTATGAGGCCCTCATCCACACACAACCCATCGTGGTTGATCCCCCGTGGCATCACCAGATTTTGAATTGGCATATTCCTCTCAAGCTCCTTCTTTTCTTCTGGTTTTGTGTGAAGGACAAGGCACTCACTTGGGAGGCCCTTCGTAGGCGTGGTTGGCAGGGTCCTGGGATTTGTCCCCTTTGCAATCTAGCAACTGAAGACATACACCATCTCATGATCCATTGTACCTTCACTTCACACATATGGAATCTTCTATCTCAGCAGTTCTCTCTTCCGCTGGCCTGGAATGGCATCACTATCTCATATTGTCTCTCATCTTGGTTATCGGACAGACTGGCTCCTCATCCACTGGTTGCACACGTTTGCTGGCAGAATTGGATTGAGAGGAACCATGTGATTTTTGAGGGTCAGACCCCCTCCTGTCAAGCGGTCTTACATAGAGTTCTTTCCTCCTTCATCTGGCAACCGACCACAGTAAAATCCCTCCAATATAAAGCTTGTGAACATTCGCTGATGGCTGGTGGTACTCTAGTCTTCTTTGATGGTGCAGCTCTACCTAACGGTCTCTGTTGTGGGGCTGGTGGAACGTTCAAGACTCATTCTTCCTGAATCACAAAATGGTATTTCAACTGTGGTACGGGATCCAATAACAAAGCTGAGCTCATGGGCTTGTGGGCATCTCTCTACCTTGCCTCGTGTTGGTCATTAAATCACCTTCTGGTCCTAGGAGACTCTCGAGTTATAATCGACTGGATCAACCAGAAATGCCAGCTACAGTCTATACACTTGGAGGGATGGAAGCAACAAACAAAGGAGTTGGCTACTCTCTTCACCGATGTTCACTTCCAACATATTCCCAGGTATCATAATTCTGAGGCCGATGCCTTATCCAAAAGGGCACTAAATGCAGTGGTTGGGCATCTCTCGATCTTTCATTTTGACAATGGAATTGAAAGCTCTATCTCCAGTATCAATCTGTTTGAATCATAGCGGTCGTATATCAGTTCACTTATATGAGATATAATGGACTGTCATATACTTTCAAGCCTCTCCCCTTGAACTGTGGGTATAGTCTCGTCGCTCTTCTAGCATTGTTGCCGCACAGGATTATGTAACAATCTGTTGTCATGATCAGCAATGTATATGAAGTATTGCGGCCGCACCAGGGTTTTGTTATCAGAACTGCTTATATTGCCCAGCACTGTTACACGTTTTATCAACAACAGGTTTATTGCTTTGTAAATGAATTTATACATTATATAAATTTGAGTTAATTTTCTTCTTGGAAAAAAAACTAGAATACATTTTATGAATATTAATTTCTAATAAACACTCCTTGTTGCGTTCCTTGTGCATGATACCCAAATCCTCATGCACTCTACACAATCTAATCTAAGCTCTTTGGCATTGTATAATAATAGGTTCAATATATCTATTCCTTTATATTTGGGAGAACGGTAGTATTTGTTCCAGTTTAATTTGAGTGAAATTTTAAGCTTACAAAGAAATACGAAATGTCTTTATGATTGTGTTGTTATCGTTGATTATAGTGGGGTCTATGTGAAAACCATACATTTTTAAATAGTTTGATTGGCTATGAATAGAATGTTTAAAATATTTTCTTCATAATAATAATAATAATAATCTATTTTTAAGGTCACGACAAAGCCACATCAAATTGGTGTATGAGACTCCCTTGTTTGTGGGACAAGGGACCCTCCTCCACCTAATGATTTGATTGGTAAAGTCTATGGAAGTATACATACCCTACCCCCTCTGGATTTGAACTTGTGACCTCTTAAGAGGAAACACATGTTCTTAATATTTAATTGTCATAAAACATGGACAAACTCTTGTTAGCCTCCCTCCACAACTAGAGTTTGATGATTAAAGAATTAACTTTTTTCGGGGGATTAATTTATTTATTGTCGGCTTTCTCTGCATTAAATGAATACATAGTTTTAGATTTTGCACTCTTTTGAATGAACCCGTGATATCATATTTTGTGTCTCAATCTAAAATATTGGGAATGTGAACTCTTTTCGGGTAGGTTTAAAGTATTGTTTGATCATCATGAGTAGGTGGGAAAAAACCTGCAACTCACCAACAATGGCGGGCAGTGGCTCTTGTCCAGAGTAATTTTGGATGGAGCCAACTTTCATGGTTGAGCTTTCTTTTAGTGGTTTTTCATTTCTAGAGGCTTTTTAGTGAGTTTTAACTTCTGTGTGGCTCGAAGCTAGTTTATAACCACTTTCCTTAACTCGTCTGTTTTTTCCGACTCTTACGGTTTTGAAGGTAAATGACAGGAGCTGAGCATTAACTGCTAGCCAGACTGAGGTCTTGTCGTCGGTAGGGAGAATCGTTAGTGGAGTTTTAGGTGGCAGTTTTTCGCTATTCTCCAGGGAAGCTAGCAAATGGCGGGAGCAAAGCTTTAATTGTTCCATCAGAGAAAGGTCTTGTCATCGGGTGGTAGATTCGTTAGTGGAGTTTAGGTGGAAACTTTGCTATCCTTCGGGGGAGCTTCCAGATGGAAGCTGAAGTCAATGCACTCATGGGTGCGGTTGACGAGGTAGTCTAGAGCAGAGCATGTCTTTTCAACTCGGTTGATGAGCTCAACAACCATAAAGGACAACACATATTGAGGTTGGCGAGCTTGACACTTTCCCCTATTCATCTACCGATGCAAACAAAGGTTATTGTTCTTATTATGCACGGAGATCTAGAGAGTATTCAAGGAGATTCCTCACAACGAAAGAGCATAGACCTTAACTCTGTAGGTGGTCAGGAATGCTTAGGGAGGACGAATGGTTTCAAAACTCATGCAGGTGTGGTGAGAAAGCCACGGGGTGGTAGTTTTTTCGATGAGAAGTCGTGGTCCACAAATCATTCTAAGAGAAATTTGGTATTGGGGGCAAATGTCGGCTTAGAAGAATCAATAAGTCTCGCTCTTTGTTCTCTAGTGGGAAGACTTTCCTTTTGCACAATGTGCAGTACCTCCATTTCGGCTTGGGTTCAGATCACTCGGGGCACACACGAGAAGTCATTTATATGACGAGAGGTTGACCGTTTGGCTTCCGGTTCAAAAGTACATAAGATAGTCGCTTGGTACTGGAGAAGTTCTGGGTTATTGATGGGTCTAGCCTGATGTTAAAGCATTGATGGGTAAGCTTTAATCCGGTAAAAAATTATTTTCAGTTCTGCCACCTTTGGGTCTTGTTACCTGGTTTGTCGTTGCATTTCTGGAACGCGAAGGCTCTCGAGGCTATTGGAAATGTACTAGGGCACTTCATTAAAGTGGACAAGCAATCTCTGAATGCTCCCGATAGAAGAATAGGGAAGGTTCTGGTAGAAGTGGATATACATTCCGGTTTGTGTGAGTCCTTAGAGATAGAATGGCAGGGGCACTTTTTGACCCAAAATTTGGACTATCTTGGCATCCCTTTTAGGTGCTCATTCTGCCGAAGGACAGGCCACCTGAGAAGGGAGTGTTAAGGGATTCTTGAGGAGGAGGAGGAGGAAGAAACATTTCTTAGGAAGTCGATAAGAGAACATTCTCCTGAAGTGGATTCTTTTGATTTAGGCACAGACAAATTAGTTGCAAAGGGGTTCATCCAGCCTGAGATTTTGGACACGGTCACGGGTAATATTAAGACTATATGCCCCTCTCTCTTTTTTTCTTTATCGTGCTGAGAACATGATACTTTAGAATCCCTCGCAAAACTGGGTGATGGTTGTCCGTTTGGAGATTTTGTTGTCGAGGTGTCAGTCCGAGAGGGTACTAAGTTTTCACCTAATTTTCAAACTGGTCTTGTTAGGAGGGGAACTCCTGGTAATACATTCTTTGAAAATTTGGTTCCTCATGGAGAAGTAGATTCTCCAAGGGACTCTAGGGGGTCTATCCCTATCCTGTAGGAACCATTACTTGTGCGATTGAGGTTTCAAGGGGAGAAGTTGGGGTGCTTACTGAGCCAGAGGGAGACTCTAGAATCTTACCTGGTTTTAGAGAAACGAAACTTGGAGAAAGCTCCATTGGAGCGGTTCTGGATTCATTGGTCCCAACCTACAAAGAGTCACTTTCACCTATCCCTTTACCAACCTTTCAGGGGAGGATTGTACTTCGCAGTCAGGACCCTGTTGGTGATTTAGGTTCATTGGTAAATACTGGGGTGGGCTCTGGGAAAGACTATACTTGGTCAAAGGGACCGGGTTTTGAAATCTCTCCTTTAAAAACTCGGAGTGTGAATAAAAAAGCAGTTTCTCTTGCTTCTTCTCCTTCTTTGCATCCTTCAAATTTCATTGATAACGGGGCGCTTAGAGGCATGAAATCCCTTGCCAGGGCTAAGTCATGATCTTGCTCTCCTTAAACATCAGAGGGGTGGGGGCGACCCTAAAATTGATCTCCATGCATAGACTTATGTTTAAGATAGTGCCATATATAATCTTTCTTCAAGAAACACTGGTGGATGAAAAGAAGGCTAGGATTTTTATGAACACTTTTCGACCCACTTGGTTAGCATATGTTGTAAGCTTGGTTGGCACTTCTGGGGGTCTTTTCGTGACTTGGGATCCAAATAAATTTGTGCTAGATCCTTATCTTTGCTGTGGTGTAATTTTCTTGACAGGTACTTGTGTGGAGAACCAAAAGCCTCTCTCTCTTTTAAATGTTTATTGTAACACCCTGTTTCCCCCAATTTGTAATTAATCATAAAATAGGAATTACCATGCTAATGCATAAGGAAAATGTAAATATATTATTGTGAGTTGCCAATGACTGACTATGGGGGTGAAGCCTTAAAAGTACTAGCCATGATATCACTAGAGGAAGAAAGTGAAAACTATAAGAGAGGGTTCATATATCAAATAACCCCAAAATCTCCCTTGATAAGGATGACAAACCTCCTTCGAATCCCAAGGAAATAAATCAGTTAATGAAGAAAGGACTGGTGATTGAACAATCAACCACCCCCATGAATGGAAACATGGGTTGTCAGTCCGAAGTACCGCAGGGACCTGCAGACCTGAGCTTCCTTCTGACAGAAGGAACAGGATAGGTCGGCAAACCTTCCAAGGTAAGAGGGATACACACGGGAGAAGAGACACCAGACAAAAAGAGTGTAATCTTGCAAGGGAGATGCGCGGAGCTCTCCAGCGAGTCACGAACTGAAGGCCGTGAGCTTGATGCCGAGGAGCATCTGAGAAACCTCATCGAGGCCACAACCGAGAGAGAAATCTCTGAGTTACAGAGAACAGGACCCAAACAGAAGCAGAAACGGAGGAAGAACCCTTGAGAAGTGTGAGATATCCCTGGTGATATCATGCCTTGGCACAGGGGTGGCCAGACTGCTAAGAATGAATGCCTCTGAGCCTATGGCCGGGTGGAAGGATGAACACCCACAGTCGGTTGGTTGGTGGCAACCTGTAATAGATAAGCGATCTCCTGCCCTGTGTAATTTAGTTGTAACTGTGTATGAATTCGTTATACTGCGTATGCCTTCAGGAATGTGAATGAATGCTTAATGGATATACTGTATCCCTTCTATTTTTTCATGGTTGTATAATTAGGCAAGTAAGGAATTATATGGTTCATACATGACTTGTTCTCATAAATTCTTGAGTTTTGTAGTGTCTTAAGCTAGAGCCACGAACTGTGATCTCGTCGACCTTAGGCGTAGTTGCATGTACAATGGTTTACTCACCTAGTCATTCTGAGTCCCTTGGAGGACGGAGTTTGTTAAGCTCATGAGAGGTAGTGCAGATATGCACAGGCTCTCTGTGATCAAATAGAACCCCAGAACCCCTTGATGAAGGAGCACAATAGTTGTGCTGAAGACTCTTCCAAGAGTCAAGTCCAGGTGAAAGAGCACAAAGCTCTCAAGTCCTTCATAGTTGACAAAGCTCAGGAAGGATAGCGAGTTTCAAATACCGAGAAAGAGTACCCTTTCTTTTGCTAGATGAATGAATGGGATCCTTTTGGAGGATCTGAGTTCTGTCACGACCGTTAGATTGGAGGAAGGAACGCAGGCATTAATGCCTCGACCCCTTTCAGCCTTCGCAAGTAGCGAAGGAATCAGAACCGTAGATCCCAAGATCCATTAGAGGAGACGCGTGGTGAGTGGTCAGAGTTCGGGGAAAGCTTCGAAATCTCATGGGCCGTTGGATCTCGTAGAACAACGAAGGGATTAAGACTAAGTGTCTTTCAACACCCTTAAGCTTAGGTGGGATAGTGACCGTCAGATCCAGATCAATGAGGGTCGTTGATATCATACACGAATTCCCATATCGGAATTCGGGGATTGGAGTGACAAGAGATTTGGAGTCGTTGCATCGTGAACTCCCGGTTCACGAAACTCCGAAAAGATCTGGACCGTTGAATCCAAATCATCAAGGATCGTTGGATCTCATACAAGGACTCGCGTATCGGAGTTTGGGGAATGGAGTGACCAGTGGTTTCGGTCACTGCATTCTGAACTCCCGGTTACCGAAATCCCGATACGGCCAGGACCGTCAGATCAGTGGGAGATTCGCAGCCGTCGGATTTCGGAATTCAGGGTTTGTAGAGGGAAGGGAATGACAGTTTGTTGTTCTCTTGAGTCTCGAAAGCCGAAGGCTCAGGTGGACAGGGACGATTGTACTTCGCAGTCAGGACCTTGTTGGTGATTTAGGTTCATTGGTAAATACTGGGGTGGGCTCTGGGAAAGACTATACTTGGTCAAAGGGACCAAGTTTTGAAATCTCTCCTTTAAAAAACAGTTTCTCTTGCTTCTTCTCCTGCTTTGCATCCTTCAAATTTCATTGATAACGAGGCACTTAGAGGCATGAAATCCCTTGTCAGGGCTAAGTCGTGATCTTTATCTCCTTAAACATCAGAGGGGTGGGGGGGACCCTAAAATCGGCCTCCATGCACAGACTTATGTTTAAGATAGTGCCAGATATAATATTTCTTCAAGAAACACTGGTGGATGAAAAGAAGGCTAGGATTTTTATGAACACTTTTCGACCCACTTGGTTGACCTATGTTGTAAGCTCGGTTGGCACTTCTGGGGGTCTTTTAGTTACTTGGGATCCAAATAAATTTGTGCTAGATTCTTATCTTTGCTGTGGTGGGATTTTCTTGACAGGTACTTGTTTGGAGAACCAAAAGCCTCTCTCTCTTTTAAATGTTTATGGCCCCTATAATGATAGAAAATTATTTTGGGATAAGTTGGCCCTTAGGGTTTGTTGGATCACAAAAACTTGATCACATCAGGGGATTTAAACTTCATCGTCAGTGCTAGTGAGGTTTGGGGAGTTTCAACACACCTAGACCAGTTGGCGGGTTTCTTCAAAGAATACTTTCAGAAAAATCGGCTCGTGGATGTTTTTCTAGATGTTTTAGCCCCAACTTGGCAGAATGGCAGATCTAGAGATGAGAGTATCTTAAAACGATTAGACAAGGTTTATTTTTCAAAAGACCTTATAAATTGTATTGGTAGATTCAGCTCCTGGGTGGCCAATCCATTTCTATCAGATCATGGACCAATCATTTTGCAAATTGAGAATAATATATATCTGACAGTCTACCCTTTCAAATTTAATTCGATGTGGTTGAAGGAAGAAGAAGAAGTTACTTCTATTGTGAAGGAATTCTGGACTGACCGACATTTTGGGATTGAAATAGGAATGCAACGAAGACTAATGTGGAAATTTATTGTGTTAAAGAAACGAATCAAAGCCCGGGCAAAAGAACATAGAATTCAAAACCAGTTAAGTTTAGAATAGTAGGAGGAGAAGCTACATGTTGCATATCAGGAGGCTTTGAGGGAGATGAGGAGCCAAGATTTGGTCGGCCATATAAATATTTTAGAGGATGAACGAAATAATATTCTTCTGGCTGAAGAAGAATCTTGGAGATAGTGGAGGAGAGCCATATGGATAAGAAGTGGAGATCAAAATACAAAAAAAATTCATCACTTTGCAAGCTCTAGAAGGAGCAGAAAACACATATGGGGAATTTTGGATGAGCATGGGCAGACCCATTTCAGAAAAGTTGTCATTAAGACAAAGGCAACCAGACATTTTAATTTTTTTTTTGAGGAAGTTGAACACTCTAGTATTGTTGATCAAGTCTACTCAGCTAGACTATATCCTAGAGTTGTTACTAAGGAGGAGTACATATTTCTTGACAGGCCTTGTACAAAGCAGGAGATATGGGAAGTTCTAAAGTTATTTTCCAAATACAAAAGACCTGGGCCTGATGGTTGGTCGATTGAGTTTTTCACTTACTTTTTTGACTTGGTCGGGGATGATTTGCTGGAAATGGTGGAGGATTCTAGGAAGCATGGAGAGGTGATAAGCTCTTTAAATTCGACTTTTCTGGCACTAATCCCAAAAGTAAATAAGCATTCTACTTTTGGTGACTATAGACTATAGCTCTTTGCAATCTATGTTATAAAATTATATTAAAGATTATTGCAAACAGATTAAAACCGATTCTTTCGAGAACTCCGTCGGGAGAACAACTGGGGTTTTTAAAAGGTAGACAGATCCTAGATGCCATTGGCATGACTTAGGAAGTTTTACACAGTATTAAGGTAAAAAAGTTGAAGGCTTTAATCTTGAAGCTGGACCTAAAGAAAGCCTATGACTGTATTAATGGGACTTTTAAATATTGATCCTCCTTCAATCAGGATTTAGTCTTCTGACTACAAATTGGATTTTGAGTTGTGTGATCAGTGCAAAGTTTGCAGTTCTAATAAATGGGGAGACTTCTTCATTTTTTCAGAGTGGTCGAGGCCTACGCCAAGGTTGCCCACTTTCTCCGCTGTTGTTCATTTTAGTAATGGAATGACTCAATCTGCTGTTAAAGAAAAGACGGGATGAAGGGAAGCTACCAGGGGTGAAGGTCTCTAGGATTGTTAAGATCCTTCATCTATTTTTTGTGGATGATGTCCTTATCATGAAAAAGGACTCTCTTCAGGAATGGAAGGAGATAAATGACCTTCTAACAATCTTTTGCAGTGCATCGGGTATGAGGATTAATTTATCAAAGTCTACCTTTCATTTAGCTGGAATACATGGGGAGACTTTAGAAAAGTTTAAAGAAGCTTTTTCCTACAATTTTTTTGATCTTTCAGAAGGATTCAAATATCTCATTTACTTTCTAAAAGCTGAAAAGTATAAGGTTGTTGAATGGCGATGGCTAATAGCAAAGTTTGAAAAAAGGATCGAACATTCATGTAACAAGTGGCTAACTCTTGGAGGTCATTACATTCTTATTAAAGATGTTCTTGAAATCCAACTAGTATATTGGATGTCTTTGGATGCCATACCTGCCTCTGTGCTAAATAAGATTATAATTTTAATGTTCAACTTTCTTTGGTCAGGTTGTAAGGAAAAACAACATTTTCATCTGTGTAACTGGGAATTACTTGTGAAACCCAAGCACTTGGGTGGTTGGGGATTTATAAATATCTTTCTCTTTAATAGAGCTTTGGCTGCAAATTCTTTGTGGCGAGCGTTGACGAAGGAAGGTATTTGGCATAGGGTAATCAAATATAAATATCTTCTATATGTTTTGGTCTCTACTTGGTTCAAAACGTCCACCAATAGTGTGCAAAGTGCTTCTCAGACTTGGAAAAATATTTTAAAGTCTTTACATCTGATCACTCATTGGATGAGTTAGAGTCCCGAGTCTGGACACACAGTTTTAATAGGGAAGGACTTAATTATGGGTTTGGGGAACTCCTCTTTGTTATCTGGAAATATTTTATCAATCTTAAAGAACAAAAATATGATCTATCTCTATTGGGATAGAGGTAAAAACAAGCTAGGGATCTTATTTGATCATTGGATAAATGTTCAGGAGCTTGGAATCTTCGAAGATTTGGAAAATGAGTGGGACCTATATTTTAGGGCATTAAGTGGCTCGGGGATTCAACTACAGAATAAAGAAGATGAATTAAGTTGGATGGGAGGAGATAATTCAGGTATGCTTACAGTAAAAAATGTGTATAGTGCCATAACAAAAACATTATGG
>JZKD02S2099978.1:83659-95168 GCA_000966675.3 Picea glauca
CCCCTTTGGACAATTCGCTAGCTTACTCTTTCTTGTGCAATGGATGGAATACTTGTTATTTGGACAAAAAAAGGCTAATGACTTCTCTTAATGGTGTTTCTTTGGAAATTTGTGGATGAATTCTTGGTAGTAAGGGTTTTTTGCACGTTATCTCTTGGATCTTAGTGAGTAATTTATGCAATTTGTTGTAATTTGCTTGTTAAATTCAAGAGATATATTTCAAACACTAGGGGAAGTAAAATGGCTTACACCCTCCACCGAGATTTAATTTCTCTTTTCTATTGAAGTGCCATAAGGCTTACAACAAGAAGTAAGAGGATTTACACCCTCGTTGTAAGGCTTAGCTAAGGTTTTATTTCTCTAGGAAGTAAGAGGGTTTACATCCCTAGAGAAACTTCAAACCCTAGCTCATCTTGGTTTCCAAGCTAGATGATTTGGAATAATTGTTGTTGGGTTTTGTAAAGGTTTAACTCTCAACAAATATCTTTTATTCCTCTTTGTTTAAGTTGTCTTGCAAGGGAGAGACTCTATAATAAGGCATTAGTGCTTTGCATTGGAGATTGTTAATTATTGCATTGGTAAATGTGAAAGTTGAGATTTTGGAATTGTTCAACTTGTATTTGAATTTTACATGCTATTGACTCTCTTGTCCTCCAAAGGCATCTTGATTTACCAAGTGGTTGGTTTGTTGTAATATATATTAATCCACATCCATTAGGGCTGCAGTAAACTCTCTTTCTCAACAAGTTTTCTTCACTTTTGACCGCTTAAATTTGCATGTAAGCAATGGAATTTGATCTACTTTTAAAGAGCTATTGATTGGGTGGCTTGCTTGCTAATTTTGTTGGTTAAAAGTTGATGTTGTAGAAAAAGTTTGCTACAACCATAGGGATGTCATATTTTCTGCTAATAACTCCCATTAGCAACCTTCATTTGTCATCAAAGTCTTGGTCTAAGCATTGGAACATTGTGTACATGTTACAAGATTTATTCTCCAATATCATATACTTGATTTTGATGGTTTAATTTTCATCTCTTATAACTTTGTCATTGCTGGTATATAGTCCTTTACTGCTGTAATTTTGGGACAACAAACATAAGTTGTTGTTTCTCTCTTGTTCTAGGGCTCATTTAATCATATATTGTCTTGCTTTTGGTTGTATAACGTTTGTCTTGCAAGTATTTTTCATTGACAACTTTTCCTTGATCGATTCTCATCCTCCATCAAATCCCTAGAACCTTTCAATTGTGACCTATAGGGTTTCTCCATTCTTCTACCTGGCTTCTCCTTTGCAATCCCCCTAGGATCACCCATGAATCCTCCCTTGTGTGAGACTTGTCCTTCACTAAAATGAAGGGGATATCTATTGAGGTGACAGTGATAGGTGTCCCCAATTGTGTCACATACTTGTTGCTTGGGTTGAGATTTGCCCAAACTACAAATTGTGCAATAAATTTTTTTATGTCGTTGTTGGGGAGGATTTTGAATCTTTTTTGATCCTATAATGACACTTGGTAAGTCTATCCTAAAGCCCTTACCCTTAGCTTTCCTAGTGACAAAATTTGAGGGAAGTTCCCTTTTCACTTTTGAGAGTTTTTCTTAGAGCTCATTTGAAAACTCCACAACCGAAGAACCTATCTTTCCAAAAGATATTTCCCCAATGAAGGTTTAATCCTTCCAAGTTTTATTAAAGAAGACCTCCTCACAATTCACCCGTTGTCAAAACCTTGTTTCAAGGTAGCCTTCCCCTCGCTCCAATGGCTCATCCTTGGGCTAGCAACCTTTACAAGCCATTGAATATGACCACCATCCATGGGTACCTTAATAATATGCCCAAAGAGTCTCACAAGTGGTTGTCCAAATTCACTGGAAACAATGTTGTTACACTGAAAGAACAACTTGATGCTATTTGGTGTATCCATGGAAGATAACGATATAGAACATGAAGATGTTGCAATGAAGTTGCTAGCTACATGTCTTAATGAAGATGCTAAAAAGTGGTTCAAAGGCTTGCCTGAAAATCACTTGCAATCTTATGAAGCCTTTGCAAAGTTGTTCAAAGGTAGATGGACAAGAAAGAAGGACAATGGAATGTTATTGATGCAATTCAACCAAATAAAAAAGAAAGAGAATAAAACAGTTAAGGAATTTGATGCTAGATTTGACAACTTGTACAGTCATATCCTGAGGGACTTATGCTCGCTGGAAGAATATGTTCTCCTCCTTTATTTGAATGAATTTGAAGGAAAATTTGGTTTTATCCTAAAAGAAAAGATGCCTGGAATTTTGGAAAAGGCCAAAGAATATGCTACACAGATTGAAGGACATCTTATCAGCTCAAATATTCAGCCTTTTTAGTACCCTTGTGCCAAAACTGAACCTAAGATGAAGACTTCAACCAACAATGTACATGATCCATTCACACTCTTGTCTTAGAAGTTCGATCAAATGAATGCTCAGTTCGTCCAGAGTCAAAATCAAATCATGAACATGTTGACAACTTTGGAGAGGCAACATTATGCTCCAAGACCTCAGTTCATTAGATAGTAGAGGGAAAACAAATGGTGGAAACCAAGGCCACAACAAGAGGCAAGGGCACCTAACACCTTGAATCTTGTTGGGATGGTCAACATGGAGGGATCACCATGGTGTTTACCTTGTGAATAACCTCATTCAGAAAATGAGTGTCCAAGACAAAGGGAAGAATAATATCTAGGCACTATGGATAGGTTAAACTTCATTGATACAACTTACACGTTGGAATATGATGAGTACATTGACACCACAGAGGACCAACTTGAGGAAGTCAAGAAGTGGGTAGCTAGACGAGATCGGTTGGAAGTATTGAACAAAATTGATGAAGGTTTAAAGGAGAAATTGAGGAAAAGAGAAATTTTGACATACTCGAGAAGAAACAAAGTGCTCATCCCACCCCCTCCATCAACGAAGGAAGTTCCTCCACCTCCTCCACCTCTAGTTCATGACCCGCCTCTACATCTTGTACCAACAAATGAGGATCTTTGTTTGAATATCAATGTACCTAGTATGGTTGGAAAGATGAATATGGTGGTGCCAATGATCAAGATGTACAAGATTCCTTTTGTAAGGAAAGAAGTCTTGAAAAATTTAAAAATACAAGATGAAGCAGGGGATCCTCAGGTGATTTTGAATACTATGTATCATGGGAATTGGAGGGAAGACAATCCTCTGTTTCATATTTCTTTGGGAATCAATGGTTTTCATTTGAAAAATTGTATGCTGGATTCCATGGATTCACCAAACGTGATGCCTTTAAAGGGCATTAAACAACTAGGTTTGAGGACAACCCGACCTTATGGAAACATTTGTGCCATTGATTCAAAGAAAATCAAGGTTTACAAACTCATAGAGGACGCGAAGGTTTACTAGCAGGCATTCCCACACATCGAAATAAATATGAATGTGGTCATGATTGATGTACTAGATGTTTAGGGCATGATCCTATTGAGAAGTTGTTGCACCACCCTTGGTGGTTTTCTTAGAATGGACCTCACTCATGCACATATCCCTATGGGGAATGGGACATTTGAGATTCTATATAGCCAACATGTCACAAAGAATCATGTGGTTTATCCAAATAGACTTGACGATTGGAGTGACTATGAATATGATGTGTCACCTCAGGTTATTGAGTATGATTATTGGGATTTACCTTTTGCACAAGAAAATTGTATTGATACTATTGCCGAAGACAGATAAGTATAAGGAGAAGCTTGCAAAGTATAAGGGAAAGGATCCAAGATCCATCAAGATACTAAATAAAGATGAAGGCAAGAAGTATCAAGAGTGATAACAAGATATTAAGCATGTAGTCGAAGTTGATCCTCCCACACGACCCTATATTGAAGATCTACCTTATGTTGAGTTTAACGAGGTCAGCGTTGCACTCATGTGGGATAAAATAAAGGGAAAACCAAAGTACGTTAAGAAGAGTGAAATTTTGTGGCTTGGCCCTTATGTCATCAAGAAGAAGTCTAGGAAGGGTAATTACTATTTATCTGCCATGGAGAGGAGGAGGATTCCATTACCAAATGATGGGTCTATCCTCCAACCCTATGTAGACGAGGATTGATCTCCACGGGCCTTAGGCCCCAGGTAAGTAGGTAGGTCATTTGATTTTCTGCATTTTCATTTGTGTGTTCATCATAGTGTAGCTGCATTGGCTTTAATGTTTTTCTTTACATATTGATTTATTGCATTTATGCATAGTTGTTATGATGCATTTGCTTGAATTATTGACATGTTAATTATAAGTTTTTGAAAAATGCAAAATTTTCTTTTTAAGGAATAGTTGAAATTTTGAAGTTTTGATTATATGAATAAAGAGTGAGAAAGCCACCCCTTGATGCTCTAATATCTCTCTTGAGTATGTGTAAGCACATGCTTTACCAGGATATGCTTAGGTTATCATGCGCTCTATGACGAGCATATGTCTCCATGTAGGAGCTAGATGTTACCCCCCCTGCCTAGGGGTAACTAAGGAGATGATGTCTCAAGGCATGTAGGTAGAAGACATGGAATGTCGAGAGGCATATGACCAACTAATACCACACTGAGTAGATAAATCCCCTCCTCTCCACTGCACATCATCGTTCATCTTCAACAACATAGCAACATTCGCCACACCATCCTGGCCCAAAAAGGAAAACAAGTCTTGCTTCATGAGGTAACAAGTCCAGTCTCATGGTAAGTGTCACTTTAATGATTGAAGCATTTGAGCATGTTGCATAGGGTCCTTTCTTGATTATAGAACATTTTCTTGGAAATTATTTCACCTTGGTGGTTGGCATGGTTCCCTAGTAAGTGGGTCACCCGCAAAAAAAAGGGTTGATACTGGGGGGTATCCTTGAAGGGTCATCATACCATTCCTGCATACTTATCACTTTTCACACCTCTTCCCCTCTATCTCCTCATCTTTTGGGTTTTTGGGTTCATTGACCCCAAGAAGGGCTTGTACCTCATTTCATGGGAATAAGGGGCTAAAGGCCAAGAGGTGTTGTAGCTAGCACTAAAAAAATCAAAATCCGTAATCTATCCTTCTATATGCTCTCCCTAAGGTCCTGAGAGAAATGAAACGCTTCTCCATAAAAATGAAGGACCTCTAAAAGAAAATAAATAAAAATGCCTTGCTTGATGGGGGAATGCATTGAGGTGTCTTTTAATTTCTAGTGCATGTGGAGCTCAATGTGTTCTAACTTCAAGTGGCATTGCGATTCTCTTTTACTTTCCATTGCTCATAGCACTCAATGTTTGGACCACAAAAATGAAATAAAAATAAAGGGCTTGGAAAAATGTCGCATTTCAAATGAAGGGATGCAACACACCCTCCACAAAAGCACCCATAAATGAGACAATATGAGCTCTTGATATGTCAAGAACCCCATACCCAAACGTCCTACTCCCATCCACCTCATATTCACTACATGACCTAGAGAGGGTCTTCTTGGGAAAATTATTTGACTTGAGGATTGGCCTACCCAATAGGGCACCATGACAACCCTCTCATATCTAAATTTGACAAAGTTTATAAGGTCTTTGAGCATTTGTTTAGTTTGAAAAGGGGAGATTTAATGCACAGTTTTAGGTGGTTATTTTATTAAATGTGGCTTACTAGGCATGATACATGTGACTTGTGGACCCTTGGAGAGCGTATTTGCTTATCTTGTTGGACCCCTCCCGGTGGAAGACATTCATGAAGGGACTAAGCCACTTGGACCTTCATAGGGGTTTGAAAGCCCATATGATGGATGATGTGCCCCACTCATTGGAGGCCTAAGATGATGAACATTGCACCATGAGAGACATCCCTATGCCCTGATGAAGACCCAGAACTATGGAGAGAGGGTGACGTCACCTTTTTATGCCCTAACGTTCCTCTTGGAGAGCTTGACGTCACACATTTGGGAGGATGTTTGGCCATTTTAGTGCACTTGGTGGTGTTGTGGGCTTGAAGCCCCAACTTCTTGCTTGACATGGGGATGACATGACACCTTCCTAGCTTAACGTCTTAGCATTTGGAGACTTGTCTTCACACATTCCACCTTGGGGGAGAGTTTTATGGGCTAATGTCCCATCATTTTATTATTTTTTGTTATTTTGTAGCCTATGTGGGAAAAAGAAAAAATCGATTTGCTAATTAAGCATTGTAACTTAGGTTTTAGCCTAAAATTATGGATTTAATTGTAAAGTGGACAAACTATGACTTGGGTTTCATATTAGTCAAGTCATTTTCATTTTCTCATAACTCATCACTTGAGATTATCACTCTTGGATTGAAATTCCCCCCCCTCCCTTGGAAAATTCACTATCTTTCTCTTTCTTGTGCAATGGATGAAGTACTTGTTATTTGGAGAAAAAAAGGCTAGCGACTTCTCTTAATGGTGTTTCTTTGGAAATTTGTGGATGAATTCTTGGTAGTAGGAGGATTTTTGCATGCTATGTCTTGGATCTTGGTGAGTAATTTCTGCAATTTGTTATCATTTGCTTGTTAAATTTAAGAAATATATTTCAAACCCTAGGAGGAGTTAAAGGGCTTACACCCTCCACCAAGGTTTAGTTTTTCTTTGCTATTGAAGTGTTATAAGGCTTGCAACAATAAGTAAGAGGATTTACACCCTTGTTGTAAGGCTTAGCTAGGGTTTTATTTCTCTAGGAAGTAAGAGGGTTTACATCCATAGAGAAACTTCAAACCCTAGTTCATCTTGGTTTCAAAGCTAGATGATTTGGAAGAATTGTTGTTGGGTTTTATAAAGGGTTTAACTCTCAACAAAAATCTCTTCTTCTTATTTGTTTAACTTTCCTTCCAAGGAAAAGACTCCATTTACCCAATAACAAGGCACTAGTACTTTTCATTGGAGATTGTTAATTATTGCATTGATAAACATGAAAGTTGAACTTTTGGAATTGTTCAAGTTGGATTTAAATTTTACATGCTATTGAACCTCTTATCCTCCAAGGGCGTCTTGATTTACCAAGTGGTTAGTTTTTTATAATAGATATTAATCTACAACTATTAGGGCTGCAATAAACTTTCTTTCTCAACATGTTTCCTTCACTTTTGATCACTGAAATTTTCATGTAAGCAATGAAATTGATCTACTTTTCAAGAGCTATTGATTGGGTGGCTTGCTTGATGATTTTGTTGGTTAAAATTTGTTGTAGAAAAAGTTTGTTGCAGTCATAGGGTTGTCATAATTTTCTATTAATAACTATCATTAACAACCTTCATTTTTCATCAAATTCTTGGTCTAAGCATTGGAACATCGTGTACAAGTTACAAGCTTTATTCTTCGATATCATATATTTGATGTTGATGGTTTAATTTGTATCTCTTATAACTTTGTCATTGCTGATATATAATTATTTAGCTATGCAATTTTGGGACACAAGCATAACTTCTTGTTTCCCTCTTGTTCTATGACTCATTTCATCATATATTGTCTTGGTTTTGGTTGTCTAACATTTGTCTTGCAGGTATTCTTCATTGGAAAATTTTCCTTGATTGATACTCATCCTTCATAAAGCCCCCAGAACCTTTCATTTGTGACCTATATGGGTTCTCCATTCTTCTTCTTGGTTTCTCCTTTGCAATCCCCCTAGGGTCACCTGAGAAGCCTCCCTTGTGTGGTACTCGTCCTTCACTAAAATGAGGGGGATATATATTGAGGTGACAATGATAGGTGTCCCCAGTTGTGTCACACACTTGCTGCTTGGGTTGGGATTTTCCAAAACTACAAATTGTGCGACAACATGACTAAGTGAAAAGAAAAAAAATTTGGATTCCCCATCCTCCAAGGTTCTTGGGAGATGCCACAGGACTCCATTTTACTAGTGAAATACCTCCAGTTCTACAAGATCCTGACCACAATAACTAAATACTTATCTTATTTATTTTGGTCAGAATGCCTTTTGGTATTGCAACAATAGAGGTCTAGTAAACTGGAATGCTCTCTGACATAGAATTGATAAAAACTAATGTTCCTCCCCTTTAGAGTAGCCTATTTACCCAAAGCGATACACATGTCTTCACTTTCTATACAACCACAACCAGTATATGAATCTATATTTATTTGGCTTCAGAATAAACCCAAGATACTTGAATCGAGACTCCATCTCCTTCCTAGGTAAAGGAAGAAGGTTTCCAATCCACTGATTAAGATTGTAAGACAAGCAATGTGAAATTAAACAATATTTATCGATGTTTATTTCCATACCTATAGCTTTACAATATATATTCAACACTTCTTTTAAGGTGGAAAGGTCCGATATAGACCCTTGGGTAAAACATAATACGTCATCCTCTAAAAGGAGATGAGAAATAGTTTCATGAACTGCCACCTTTACTCCTCTGAGGTCTCCTTTATCCCTGACATATTTAATCAATTTACTCAATGCTTTGGATACTATTAAGAAAATTAATGGGGCCAACATAAATCATTGTCTAAGTCCCCTCAGAGCTCGAAATAAATGTTAAGCCCTAATATTGGATCATTACCCCTTAATTGGGGCATATTACATTAGTAATGTTATTTTATTTCTGTCAGCTTTATTCCATTAGTTGTAATTATATCTCATAGTCTCCTATATATACCAAGGAGACATTTTCATTTGGAATCATCTTGTACTTGAAAATTTATGTGGGTTAAAAGGAGGTTTCCCCCTTGAAGAGGCTTATTATCTGAAATTATCTATTTTTCAAGGTG
The DNA here is from genome assembly GCA_000966675.3 of Picea glauca. Classification (NCBI taxonomy): domain Eukaryota; kingdom Viridiplantae; phylum Streptophyta; class Pinopsida; order Pinales; family Pinaceae; genus Picea; species Picea glauca. The sequence goes on from JZKD02S2099978.1 coordinate 92,402, forward strand.
TTGAGTACTTATTCAGAGGTTTTTCTATGCTATATTGATATTTGGTTCTTAACATATGGTATCAGAGCTCAAGGTCTTGGGGTTTCGCTGCTACATATGAGACACCTTGGCACTTTCACTATAACTTTTTTCTACAACGTTTCAGAAGGAACGACTTGGAGGATATTTAGTAGACGGATCAAGGTATGTTGGGTTAAAATTTAAGCTCCCGAGGCCTTATACTTTTAGAGATACAACCTGTGCAAGATAGGGTTCTGGAATCATCCTGAACTGAGTCATTGTGGAATTTTCGCTATAAAATGTTTTCTGTAATGTTTCAGACCCTAAAATTTGAAGGATATTCACATAAATTAGAAAGGTATCTATGATAAAAAGTTTAGATTCTGGTTCATCTTACATTTGTAGATACACCCTGTGGAAGATAGGGTATCTGACTAGTCCTCTTGACTAGTATCAATAAGGTGTTCCAGGTAAAAAAATCATAACTTCTTCCTAGAGTATCTAAATTGAGTGAGACTAGTTTCATTGGATAGTGGATAGTCTGTAGTATTTATGGTACAATTTTCAGAATTGTATATCAATTATTTTGTGTGGGGCACACTATACAAGTGAGATATCCTGAAAAGGAAAAAAATCAGCAAGTTGTGGGGAAGTTACCGTAAATTCCACTTGGCACATCCAATTTTGATTAGACATGTGGCATTGTAGAGAAGAAATATCAGAGAACTACATAAAACAAAGTTGCATACCTAGAAGGGCCAAAACTTGGGAGATACAACAAAAGAAATATTGTCTAGCAGAACCACCTCAAAACCAAGGTTCAAAAGTGATACTTAGCCAAAATGCCACCCAAAAAGGGAACTTCTACACAAAATAAGACTCTAGACAATCCTACTTGGACTCTTGATGAAGGTGAAGAAATGCGTAGGGAAATAAATGATTTACAAAAGAATATAGTAAAAAAAGATGAACTATAAGAGATGGAAGATAGATTGGAGGCAAAGATGGATGGTTTAAAAGAGGAGATCATGGAAGTATTGAAAAATTTTGTAACAGAGAAGACACCTGAAAGTGAAAATATATCCCATGAAATTCATGATGAGGACACAAGGAAGGTGAATCAAGAATGGTGAAACTCCAAATTTGGGTTGAAGACCAACCACGTTCCTAAGATCGATATGAGGAAGTTTGATGGCAAGGACCCAATCACATGGATACTTCAGATGGAGCAATTATTTGATCTACATAATGTGCCACATACACAAAAGGTATGAATCAATTCTTTATATTTAGAACCCAATCAATTTGTATGGTATCGATGGTTTTGTTCTCGTAAATCACTCATCACTTGGACAATTTTCACGGAAGAAATGATAGCACACTATGAGGATACAAGGAGCAATACCTTCTTTACCCAATTGATAAATCTCAAGAAAAAGGGTTAAGTTACTGAGCACATTGAGAACTTGATTGATGTATTCATAGGAACTTTAAAGGATAACATTCAACATGAGGTTCTCCTTTGGGAACCCAAATCATTGGAGAATGCATTTAAGGTGGCAAGACGTGTTGAAAGTAAAAATATGGCTAGGGCTATTAGAAGGACCAATCCTAAGATCTATAGAGAGAACAATTCTCCTTCTTCTAAAACACCTCAACCTACAAGGTTGACACCTCAACAATTGGAGGAAAGAAAAGAAAAAGGTTTATGCTTTAATAGTGAAAGCAAGTACAATAAGGGACATAAGTGTGGTCAGAAGAAATTATTCTACATAGATTGTGAAGAGGAAGAAGAACAAGAACCATCTCAAGATGAAAATGTAGAAGCAATTTCGTCTGAAGAGTTGACTTCCACGATATCGTGTAATGCATTGGCTAGAATTAGCACTCCTAAAACCCTCAAGATTGAAGGATACATTAAAAAGAAAAAGGTAATAGTCCTAATTGATTCTGGTAGTACTCATCATTTCATTCACTATAAATTAGCCAAAGCTCTCAATTGCTTTGTATATCCAGCGCCAGAGTTTCAAGTAATGATTGCAAATGAAGGAACTGTCAATTGCTCAGGAAAATGCAATAAGATCAATCTTACTATGGGGGAATATGTAATGAATATTCCAATGATTGCTATACCCATGGGTAGTGTGGATGTTGATCTAGGAATCTAATGGTTACAATCATTATAAACAGTGGCTTTTAATTTTCAAGAACTTTTCATGAAATTTTCATTGGAAGGAAAAGAAATTGAGTTAAGAGGTATCACATGGAAACCCGGTAAGGTGATAAGCTCTGATGGCATGACAAAATTATTGAAAAAGGGGCATCAAGGCGTTATTGCACAACTATGCTCACTAGATGTTCAGACATCTAAGCCATCTATTCCTCAAGATCTCCAAGGGATCATTGATAAGCATTCCAAAGTATTTGAAGATATTCCCAAAGGTCTTCCACCCACTCGACATTATGATCATGAAATTCACCTAATTCCTGGTAGTGGTCCTCCTAACATCAGGCCATACAGATACCCTTACGTCCAGAAGAGTGAAATTGAGCACATGGTTGAAGAAATGTTAGAGGCTGGCATTATTAGACCTAGCCAAAGTTCTTGCTCTGCACTAGTGGTAATAGTATTCAAGAAAGATAGCTCATGGTGTATGTGTCCAGATTATAGAGAGATCAACAAGATCACTATTAAAGATAAGTTTCCCATTCCCGTTATTGATGAATTGTTAGATGAACTACATGGAGCAATCTATTTCACAAAATT